>JAWWEQ010042555.1:0-17798 GCA_035583055.1 Torymus tubicola | reverse complement strand
CAATTTTTTTTTTTTTTTTTTTTTTTTTTTTTTTTTTTTTTTTTTTTTTAAGTATTTTTGCTATAGGGTATGTATGGAACTTTTGTAGAAAAGGTTGTTTAATATATGATTATATGTTTGTGTCACTGAACCGCTTTTGCAATATAACTCTTTGGTAACGATTGGAATAGTATATACCAGGAACTGATGTAAGTAGTGTGTTATATATTTGTTTATTAATCTTCCAGTCGTCATTTAGTCGTATTTGTAAAAACTAAATATAGAAAATATCCTGGAAAATCTAAGCGAAATTTCATTTTATTCAAACGATTTTTAGCTTATAATTCTTCTATCATATCCGTATACTTTTTTTATTTCATTTAAGAATACATGGAAAATCTTTATTAAATTAGTTTATTTGTATATCATGCTAATTACTTATAAGTGATTTGTTGATTGTATCGTGGTTATTTAGTGCAATTGGATGATCGTGAATCGTTGAAGCACTCTGGTAGCTGGGGTAGCAATTGTAACAGTTCTAAAATTTTGCACTCAAAATTCTTATATTCATGCAGTTGGATTGATTTCTAAAGATTAGTTCAGTTGCTAGTAATTATCGTTCTCTTGTTTTGTTTCAGCAGGTATGAATAATTTCTTCTTTACCGGTCATCACTGTGCAATGTTTTGATGGTGGCATTCCGCGGTTCCGGCTGCTATTATTTTTTTTCCTCTTTGCCATTGTCGTCTGCCTTTGTAGTCAGAGGAAAATGGCTTTTCGTTTACTTCGGGTTTATAGCTCGATAATAAAACCAGCAACACAATCTTTGTTATTAACAAATCGTAAATATTTATTTGTTTTAGTTTATTGGTTTTTAATAATTATTGATGATTGAAAAAAGAAAACATAACCTAAATTTGAACGTCTTTAAAATTTGAAAATTCAGATTTTTTTATTATTACAGGAATTATTAATAATGTCAACAATGGCTCTTTCAATATTCTGAAGTCACAAATTCCCACAACATGTGTAATTAGACCAACCAGTTTTTTTACCAAAAGTAAGTTATTAATTTTTACATAATAAAACTGAAATATTTAAAATTTATTTTCTTATATTAGATTCGGCTGAAACTTTGTGGAAGTCTGTGACAAGTGTAAGTAATGCCGGTAGACAAAGAGGTAGAGCAAAAGGCTCACGTAAAATTCTGAGAAATTTAAATAAGGGTCAGCAGCTTGGTGTTGGTAAAATAAACATGTTGTGGCCTGGTTTAAATGGACCAATTATGCGAGGTACAACGGTTGTTAAGCAACAGAAATTGCCAGATGATGAAGATAGAGAAGTAAAACTAATTCAGTTACGAGATAAGATGGGTAAAGGTAGGTCAAGAAGACAACATCCTTTAGAACGAGGATGGACAAGTGCAAAAATGGGAGGAAAAAGTATTGGAGCCCCAGATCCAGTAAATGAAGGTAAAATTTTTGCATTGATTTTTTTTATAATTAAAACAATTTTTCAGAGAATTCAGAATACATTTGGAATATTTTATTTTCAGAAACTTTTAATAATTTTGATACAAAAGTTATAGAACATAAAATAGTTAGTCATATGACTGGAAATTTAGGAAAAAGAAGAACTTACAGTTCTTTTGTAATAACAGGCAATCACAATGGCTTGGTTGGAATTGCCTTAGGCAAGTCACCAGAAGGAAAAGCTGCTTTACGATTAGCAAAAAATAGAGCTGGCTCCAAGTTAATGCATGTTTCATTATATAATAATCACACAGGTAATTAATTATATTTGATTCAAATTTTGCAGTGAATTTTCAATTAATTACAATATTTTGTTACAGTATATCATGATATCTTCTGTCAATTTGGACGAACTAAAATATTTATTACAAAAAAGCCGGAGGGATATGGTTTAGTTTGTCATAGAGCTATTAAGTGTGCTTGTGAAGTAATTGGAATAAAAGATCTTCATGCAAAAGTAGAAGGTGCTATCAATTATCAACATATTATCAAGGCTTTTCTGATTGGATTATTAAAGCAGGTAAAAATTATGTATCAAATTAGACAAATTTTTTAATTTCAACTTGTTTATCATGTTACAAGAAGAAGCTCTTAGAGCTTCAGTACATGGCTAAAGGCAAACTGCTCACATTCATATTTCTATATATTCATTCATATTTCTATATAATTTATAGAGAACACATCAAGAATTGGCAGAAGACAAAAAACTACATTTAGTTGAATTTCGTAAAGAAAATATGTTCTATCCAAAAGTGATTGCCAGTCCATCAGAAGTTAGAAAACCAGAAGAAGTCCCAACAACAGAAACATTGGATTTCACGCAATATGTGCTTGGTGGTAAAGTTGTATTGCAAAAGAAAAAGTTTCCTCCTTTTTATACAAAATTAAAGGGTTACCATTGGCATTTAAAAAAGAAAGAGTACTTAAGGAATCAAGATGGTGTGAGGCTTCGAATGTATGCTGAACATGGTGAACTTAAAAGCTTTTTATCAGACAAATATCCAGAAGCAAAGCCAAAGTTATGGTCAAAGAAATTAAGAGAGCAAGAGAAAGCTGAAGAATAAGTTATTGTAAATATAAATATAAGAAAATAAATGTTTTTATTACCAAAGTTATTTTTCTTATTGCAAAGATTTATTTACAGAATTTATAAAATATTTTTTCTTGTAATTCAAATTTTTTCTGTTTTTGATCTAGTATATAACTATAACATTTGAACAAACTAAATTCAATTTTACATTTTTATTTACCGTTAACGTAATCAATTCGTTTTAATTTTAAGTTTAGATGCAGAACATTATTTTTTGAAATTTCATTTTGACACCAACTTCTCTATTACGAAGTTTTTAAAATGATTTACAAATATAGATACCCGTTCTGAAACCAAACCAAAACTAATTATTACTGAATGATGATATCGGAGGGTAAAAAGTCATTCTTCGTGCACATGTGCAACAATGAAAAATGAAATAAGGAGATAAAAACAGACGTGACATATACGCAAAAATACACGCATACAAATAACGAATGAGTAGCATAATGAGCATGCGATTGCTGGCGCGCCTGTTCGCGAAAAGGACACTCTTGTCAAAAGTATATATAAATTATAGCCTCCCCTGGGGCAATAATACGCAGATAAATCGTACCCTTTGGAATCGTGTACATCATGCAGGCACGGAGTATACGAATATATATATATATATATATATATATATATATTATATGGTCGATGTATAAAAGAGGGGGTGGATAAAAGGGCCAAAACTGCCACTTGTTTCTCTAACCATACATGCGCACGTGCGCATATATATGTGTGCATCATCAAATGTACTATTCCTTCCTCGACTGTCGTTGGCTATGGTTTCAGCCTGCGCGTACAATCGCGCAGCTGGGTGGAAAAATGCAACCCACACGTGTATGCCAGGACGCTAGACGATCCATGCTGTCGCGAGGCATAAAAACGATGATCCACTATATAGTATGACATAGCGTATAGCTCAGCTATATTCTATTTCAAAGATGGCGTGTGCACGAGGAACAGCCGCGCGCCATGATGTTTTTCGTCACACAATGTTCCGCGGGCTGCTCCTCCGCGCTGCTGCCAGGCCAGCCAACTCGGTTCTCTCGTGTCGGATGGCCGGATCTATATAGACGCGAGCGAGAGAGAGAGCAATAGAGAGAGGGTGATCGTGAGGGAGGAAGAGACGAAAGAAAGAGGGATAACACGATAGCAATATATAGGGAAAAGAAAAAGACAGAATGAAGGAGAGTATTGGTGTGTACTGACTCTATATGTGCGCGCTCTCGCGCACAGACAATATATACGTGTTATAGACGACGACGACGACGACGACGAAGAAGACGGGGCTAGAGATCATCGACGTAGGTGTGCGCCGCGCGCCACTGAGAGAGAGTGAACCGCGCAAGGGGGGAGCGAGAGAGAGAGGATCATATAGTGTAGACTGTAGAGCGCTGAGAGCGAGCGCGAGGAGGCACTTTTGTGCGTGCGACGACGGTGTGTGAATCGCGCAGCGCAGCAGCAGCAGCCTGCAGCACCTCGCTGCTGTGTGTCCGCATACAGAGACTGCGTGCGTGTGTGCGTGCGTGTGAGAGAGCGTGAGTGTCGTCGCGCATATCCCCTTGACATCCGAGCCACGGCGACGACGAAGACATCGACGATAGTAGAGACGACGACGACGACGACGTCGACGGGGAAGACAGGCGGGCAGGAGCGAGCGGACGGCTGCAGCTGCGGCGCGGGCAGTGCGACGACTCGCTTAAGATGGCCGATGACGATCCCTGGCTGCTCAAGGAGGACGGCTTCCTGAACGTCGGCGCCGAGTGCAAGCAGATCGTCTATCACCCGAACCTCAATGTCCTCCTCATCACCACTGCCCAGGGCCAGGTGCACGTGTTCGACGTCAGCTGCGGCGTCGTTTTACTGCGCTGCAACCTCCTCTCCGGTGAGTCCTATGTGTCTAGTCTCCTCTCCCCCGCGTCCCTCTCCCTCTTCCCCCCTGAACAACAGCAGCAAAGCGAGCATGGCCAGCGTAGCTCTTTGGTCTATGCGTCTTCCTAGAAGCCTGCTGCGTGCCTAGCATCGATGGACGCACACATATTAGGGACGCCCATAGTTTCTTAGGGGGGCTACGGGCGCTGTCAGTTTAGCGCAAAAGAGGCATTTTATGGGATAAAGAGACGCTTGGCGACGTTTGTTTGTTTTTCTGCTGATAAGGCATTCTCGCCGCGGGTGTAGCATCTCTGTCTCTCTACACGCGAGAGTGATGCGCTTGCTCACCGTGACAATTATGTCATTGGCATCTCGAAATGTTTATTGTCACTTTGCCTTTTGCGAGATACCCCCGCGGTTACTCGTCATCCTCGGGGTAGACGGTAATGACATGCTCTGCTGGTAGTGTGTCAGTTTCTGCCTGTTGGCTGAATTCTAGTTGTAGGGGGCTTCTTTGTGAAAGTATGTACATAGGTATCTGTCCAGACTCCAGATAGTACAGTTCTTTGTGGCACATCTTTGCTGCATTTAATTGCAATAATATATATTTGACAATCTTATGGAATGATTTTAGATAAATTTCAATTAGCATTTTCACACTTGATTTCATCATAGTCAAGTTATATTGCTGTTTTCTATGTAACTCCAACATGTGTCATGCATTAATTTTAACTGGGGAAATTTTTGTTTGCTTTACCACCAAAAAAAAATGTAAAACTTTTTATTACAAAATTATAGCAAGTTTTTATTAGAAATTATGATCAAATAGGTTACTTGACAAATTGAAATGTTTTTTGCCTGTTATTAGATCATTGCTTAAACATTAAATGACCAAGCCTTTTTTTATAACTGGTTGAATAGTTTCTAGTTTTCTCTATTTTTATTGGATTTATATTATTTCACTTACCTCATGAACTTTACTACAAAGTACTAAGTATGTATCAGCTGATATAAAGTTTTTAAAATAGTTATCACTTAATCAAGAGATTGTAATAACCTTACTATTAACTAGTTTATTCAGATGAGAATTTTATTGAAAATAATATATATTAAGCATTTTTTACCAAATGAATACTAAAACTGAAAATCATAAAATTTTAATTACATGTATTTATTGGTATATAAAGCTATATGACCCCCAAGTAAATGACATGATTTTTTATGATTTTACCAACTAGAGAATTAGCTCAGTCTTTTATATGCATAAAAATTATAACCTTTATTAAGAATAAAACTTTTACAAAAGGTTTAATGGTAGTATCATATAGGAATCAGAATTTATAAAACTTCATAAAAATATTGACTGTTTTTAAATTGCTAAAAAAGTAGTCTTGTGAAACGAATAATCATCTGCTCAAAATTTCAAAAAACATTGCAAAACCTCATAGATAATTTCATACTAACAATTTAATATTTAAAATTTTTTATGGTATTCAATTTTAAATTTTCATTTTTATTAATAGTTTTGGTTATATCTTATAAGTCAAGTTATTAAGAACAACAACTAGAAATAATATTTTTTCAAAATTAATATAAAACAAAATTTAATATAGGATATTATAACAACCTTTGACATTTCCTTAATATTCTCATCAATTTATAAACAAAAGATTAATTTTCAGAATATACACTTAAATTATATTATTATTTTTTACTTTGCACATTGTTTTTATTCTTAAATTCATATTTATATTATTATTTTTTACTTTGCACATTGTTTTTATTCTTAAATTCATATCTTTTTGCAGATAAAAAAGATGGAAAGCTACAAGGAGCTTACTTAGGCGAGGGAATAGACAAAATCTTGTACACAGATGGCAGAGGAATTGGTGTTCGAGCAGATTATAATGGAGTCTTACTGTTGGACACCATTTTGCAAATGCCTGTTTTCAGAAGTGAAGATACCATTAAATTGGAAATGTTACTTTCGGAAGCAATAATCTTGCACCACTGTTTGCGTTCAGTAGAACTACCAGGAGTTGATCATGTACAAGAAGTGCTGCAGGAATTGTCGACAAATATTTCTTTTGCCAAAACAAGTAAAAAGAAAGGAATTAAGGCTCAAAAAGTAAGTATTATTTTTTATTTTTAAAACTTAAAATTTTGAAGTTCAATTTTATTTGTTCAACACTTGGAAATTAGAGTTATAAATATTAATTAATGGTTAACAAATTTTGATTTAATAAATTTTAAATAAGAATGTTATGAGAAATGAATACTTATAATTGATACTTTTATAATTTTTTTTTAATATAAGTTAAAACGAATTGCATTTTTGCATATGGAAACTGGAATTTAGCATTATAGAAGATTAAATACAGACAATATTATAATTTAAACAAATATGTATCAAATATTAATGTTTAATGAATATAATATCTTGAATTCAACTAAAACTTTTATCAATAACAGAATTAATTAATTAGCAAATAAGGTTATTAGTTAAAAAACGTATACTGTTTTAATAAATAATTGTTATTAAAATTCTATTATTTATTAATTTTTTATTTTAGTTATAAATAATATCTCATTAAAAAACACTTGATAATTTGTTATATTATTGTTATGTATTGAATTGACGATTACTTTTTGAGGTATAATAATCATATAATTATTGTCTTAATTTATTTTCAGTGGAATACAATATGTCTAAAATTGTCACATGGGGCATTAAAACTTGTCTGTTCAAATTTGGTAATGGATTTGAAACGGCAAAACAAACATATACCTGCACTACCTATAGCTTCTGCCATTAGTGAGCGACTCAATGGCCTACTCCCTGGCCTTGTCACAGAAAGTGGAAATGGTGGCAAAGTTTTGATGTTTAGCGAAGCTGCTCGGCGAAACACTTTCTCCAAATGGCCCCATATGAATTACAAGTAAGTATTTGTTTATTTACTATTATTACAAAGAAAACTGAAAAGATTTCACACTATTATATAGTTTCAAATTGTAGATAAGATTTATTTATTAAAAGAATTACAAAATACCGAGATCCTGTAACTGATTAAAATTACATTATTAAAGATTTTTTAAGATGATAATAAGATACCTAGTTTCGTAAATCAATTAATACAAAGGGTACTGCATGTTTCTTTTTGTGTTCAAAAATTTTAAAGAGTAATAAATAACTTAAAGGTATACCGTAAAAAAGTGCAATGACTTACGTTATACCTTTTTCCTCAAATGCACGTGTTATTTTTTCGTTAACTCTAGAATAAACATTTTACATTAACAAGTATTGGAATTCATCTATTTTTTATTATAAATTACTTATCATTATATAAATTAATAAAATAATGAATTAATAATTAATAAGAAAAATTTTCGCGTATTAATATTTTAAAATTTTTTTTCTTTTGTGACCTACCGAAAAAGAAGTTTTTTATATACAACTTATAATATTTATTTTATTAATGGCTTTATTACTTTATCTTTTTTGCAGATGGGCGTTACCCAACCAAATGGCTCAAGCCGGTTTCTACCACCAGCCGAATTCGACAGGCGAGGACCGGGCGATGTGTTTTACGTGCAACGTCTGTCTCGTCTGCTGGGAGCCAACTGACGAGCCATGGTCTGAGCATGAACGTCACTCGCCTGCCTGTCCGTTCGTCAAGGGCGAATACACGCAGAATGTACCGTTCTCGGTCACTCTGGCTACTGCACCCGCACAGGCATCGGGAGAGTCCGTCGACGTCGTCGGCGTAACTAACGTCAGCGGTCTCGTGTCCACGGCCTCAAATAGCGGTTTCATTAACGTTTGGAACGTGCAGAATCAGACAAAGGTACAATAGTTATAGTTTAACGTAATTTATTTTAATAACTAAAATGTGACAGGAAACATGGTTGATTATGCAAATTATCTATTGTAATTGTATATTTTTTTCTTTATTAATTCAATACTCGTTTTAAATATTTATGAAATTCTAAGTATAAAAATTAATCTTTGTCGCGATTAAATTTTTAAATCCATTTTTCCCATTATTTAAACTCATTCATTGAAATTTTCATGTTTCACCATCAAGTGAAATAATTCTTCAATTAAATATTTTCTGTAATTTTTAAAAATATTTATTTAATAACGAAACCTTTTGAAAAAAAAGAAAAAATTCAACTTTTAAAAATTCTATTGGTTGTATTCTCTTCTCTTAAATTTACTATTTCTACTTATGAATAATAATAAAAATTACTAGTAACCAGATTAAGTTCTACTAAATATCCTTTTTAATTATTTCAGAGAGAAGTGTCCTTCTATATAATTCCTTACGACGGCGAGGCGAATAACAAGGATTCTTATCAATTTGTCGCCTCGAAGTCAGCTTCCACATCATCAAGTTCGTATCTGCCGAACCTAGTTTCGGAAACGGATGCGATTGCTGATGCCTATAAACCCAGTTCAAGTCTGCACAGCAATGGCAGCAATAGACTCCAGTTGACAGCTCTGGCACTTGTTGATGGCCCGAAATTAGAGAACGACATCAAGAACATCAGCTCGTCAAGTAGCTCGACAGCAACGTTGTCGCAGGACGGTAGTAGCACGGGCACCAGCTCGATGATCTCTATCAGGCCCTGTCTCGTTTGCGGCGTATCTGTCAGTTCAAGCTTTGCAGGGAGCCCTGGTTCCTCGTCCACTCAGCAACAGCTCAGGAGCCTTGAGAATGTGTGGGCAGCATCGACGGACTTGGCCTCTTCGTCGTCTCTTGTACGAGCGATGAACAGCGCTAACAGCGCCGCAAGCAGCAACAGCCTCGACATCATGAAGGTGGCTACAGCCGAGGACAACGTCACGTGCAATTCGACGAGGTCGCACTACCTTATACTCTGCGATTTTCATCACAAGACAGCACAGCCTCAGCCACCGAAGAAAGACGGCTCGAAAGACAGCGGCAAGAGTAAGAAGCAACTTTCGGGCACGGGCACAAGTGCTAGCACAAATGGCATCAGGCAAGAGAGCCTGTACCAAGAGATTCTGTTAAGTAAATTCCTTCTCGAGGAGATCAATGAGGATGTGGACTCCGAGATGGTCGGCAACGCGCCTTTCGACAGCATATTCGCAGCGTCGCCACACACCATCTTGGCGACACCTACTGCCAATGGCATTTTGTATGGGATGCCTGTTAATAGTAGTCTGCCGACATCGAGCTCTTTCGATGCCAACTCTAACCCGATAAATCCCTACGGACCGGATCAGTTTGCCTCCACGTCAAAAATGACGCAGTTGAGGAAAACTTTAGATAACATTAAAACGACGAAAGCAGAGCCTGTAGTTATACAAACAATACGTATAGAGGCTGAAGATTCGTTGAAAATTAACAATGTCATGCCTACGAAGGATGGCAAGCATTTGTTCGTTACACTTTGTCCCGAAACTGGACCCAGAGAACCGGAGACGTCATTTTCTAATGCTAACCAAATGGATGTTGATGATGAGAGTAAATATTTTTTTCTTTAATTTAATATTTTTTATCAAAACTCTTCAATTTAGAAAATTACCTTCGTTTCTTTAGTACATTTGATTGCAAAATAACTTATTACTATTACCTACTTCATTGTTTAGCTGCAGCTCCGAAAGGCTTCATGTACTGGGACGAGGACGATGTACAAACTAAAACAATGACCAATGAAACACCAAATGAGACGATTATAAACACGAATTCCATACTACTGGTATACGCTTTAGACTTCTCAGATAAAATGGTAAAGCTGGTGACGGAGCCAATCCTGAGGCGAGAGCTACCACCCGATCAAGCACCCTGTGAGTGCGTGCTCCTTCCAATACCAGAGAAGAGCAGACTGTCCGATCTCTCGGACAGTATGCAATTCTCTGCAAGCTCGTTAGACAGCTCGGGCACGCAACCCCGTGGACAAGTGGCCTTAGTTTGTAAGGATGGCGCCGTGAGGTTATTGGACTTGAGCACGCTCAAGACTATTACTGAGGCGAAACTAGATGGACGGAAATTTATTTCAGCAGCGTATTGTACAAGTGAGTTAACTTTATTTCGAAAAAAAAAATAATTTATTTTTGCTGTCGTTCTGTTTTTCTACGTTATAATATGATTTAACTTTTTTATTTGAATTGGAACGTTTTTTAAAAATTTTCTTTTGATACTTTCCCCTCATAGATATTTAGAAAAGTATTAAAAGTAAATAAATGGAACTAGTTTATCAAAGAGTGTATAAATATTATTTATTTTGATAGGTCGGTATAGTAGTGAAATTCCAATATCTGCGGTAGATATTGTATTTTCTTAAAATTTTGTTTCTTGTATTTACAATTCGAATTAAATGTATACTTAACAACGAGTATTAATGTATGTAAACATAATAGTTTGGGAATTAATGATTCTGAAATCTCATTTATCATTTAGACGAGAGTGTACGTAACTCGCAAAGTTTATCCGATAACGTGAAGATTTAAAAATTATTAATATATATCATAATTATTTTTATTGCAATTGACGAAAACTGTTCTACTTAGGATTGGAAAGGTTATGTGCTTGCACTAGTGACGGTGCACTTCATTTCTTCAGTATGACAACCGACGATGATTCAACTGAAGAAAAGGATGTCGATGATTTACAAATGATCACCGACCAGTGTACTAGTATCAGTGATGAAAGTGAATTAACAGCCCCTAGTACTTCAACATCATCTCCTGTAAATCCGTGAGTATTTAAAAATTTATCAACATCTTTTATGATTTGAGAACGCTGAGTTCTCAAAATACGTTTTTCAATTAATACTAAAATCAAATATCTCTTGAATTTGTTAGGCAAATTGAATGTTTTCAATTTATATTAAATTTTTTACTTTTCAGAGAACATATTTTAGCACAGAGACAAAACTTGACGTATTCTGATTTACGAATGTTATATGATTTGACAAGATTTAATCGACACGCTCCAGCTTATGGTGCCACAGTTCCGCCATGTTGGAGCGAAATGATGCAAGCTCAGCGTCAACGTCGGTATCCCCAACATCTTCATCAATCTGAAGATCAATACCATACGCGTACTTGGCGATTACAAAATGATGTGTAAGTACTGTATAATAATTTGCTCTAACCTCTGATATACATATAATTGTAAACCAATGAAAAAGTTATACATAGTATATGAAAGTAAATTAACCATAATATGTTATTTGTATATTTTTACGTTAACTTGGCCAATTGTAATCAAAATTGTTTAAATTTATATGTTGGCGTTAATAATTATATAAAAGATCATCTATAAATTTTACATTTTAATGGTTACAGAACTACTTGGGATGAACATATTTTCGAGCTTACATTACCGAGATCCGCTGCGGGTAATGTTGGGCACGTCGATGTTCGATTCAGTTTACATTACCCATGCCTCGAGCTTCCAATGATACAAGTCACCCTTCTTAAACAAAACATGACAGGGATTGGTCGAAAGTCTCTTTTGATTCCTGTCGATGAAAAAATAGACTTTAGAATAGGTCGTGAACAAAAGGCTGATAATCCAGTAATCACAGAGGAGTACCAAAAACACCACAATACAGAAATTTTGTGTGGTCCTATAAATTTACAACGCTGTATGGATTTATCCGATCATTCTGGTTGCGTGACTCTTACTAGCCCTAAACTTTTTAGAACTAAAGCTAAAACACTTCTAGTTCATATTAAGGCTTTGATTGATCCTACCAAAGAAGGGGTTAGCATTTTGAATTGTTATTTACTCTATAGTCACACATTCAATTTTTTATCAACTCATAAAGTTATTAATATTTTTCTTCATCATTTTATGTTTAATGTCTAAAATTTGTGGTATTACAAATTTTTGATCAACAAAATTCAAACAATGTGAATTTTATGAAAATATCAAAATGGTGTAATAAAATATATATTTTTACAGGCATCGTCAAAATCAAGATCGAGTTTATTAGAATCGAAGCCACCGACTTCAAAAAAGTTAAGGATAGACGAAACTGGTCCACTTCCTCCCGGCACGACAATAGAAAGATTTGCTACAAATGCTACTAAAAAGCTAGATTATAACGGCTGTGATTGGATACATGAAATTTCAATTACTGTAAGGTCTGTGCATCGGACAAAAATTCCAAATGAAAAATTACAGAGATGTGCTATGTTAGAATCGAAAATCTTTATCGAAAACTTACTTAGTGTGGCCTGCTTAGAAACATCCGACAAGTAAGATTTAAAGTGTTATGTTACTATTCATCATTCGCATAATTCCGTATCTAACAAAATCCTTAACATTTACATAGGTCACCAGTCGCTCAATCATTAGCTCTGGATATTTTAATATGGGTTGCAGCAATAAGATTAACACGACTACGTACTGATTTAAACAGTACGAAAACAAAAGCAATGCAATTAGAAACCGTACGCTGTGTACAAGAAAGATTACCTAGTTTATTACGTACTTGTTTGCTTCACGCTGGACGAAGCATAGCGCACAAATGTGTTAAACTAATTGTATTGTGTAGCGAGTATGTATCTTAAAGATAAAGCATTAAAATTACTAGAGATTATATTTAACTACAGATTTTTTTAATTATTATTTTTCTCTTCTTCAGGGGTCTTCATAATTTAGAGGATCCAGCACCACATGCTTTCGAAGAAGCTGTGTTGTCAGTATTAGTGACCTTAATACCCTATATAGCAAGTGTACAATGGGCGGGTTCATTACGATGGCTTGCTGTACTCATAACGAGATTGTTACCATTAGATAGGAATCATAGCGTAGCTCAACAATGTATAAACTTAATTCAGGAAATAGCTACAGAAATGTCAAAACGTGTGAATCCCTACCACTTGTTACTAGCGACAAGGTATTGTATTTTATTTTAAGTATAAATTCATTACTATTTTTTACTGAAATTTAAAATATTCCATTTCAACATATATTTTCAGATTTGGATTATATAACTCACCATTTGAGACGGAATTGTTTGATATGGATCCGCCTGTATCACCAAAATCAAGTTCGGTACCTGTAACCAATACATATTCCTCCATGACTACTGGTGAACAATCGAGCACTTCTGTAACATCAACAAATTCATCATATACTCAAGATGCCATTGATTTGCGAGACTTATTATCGCTGCCTTCCGCTGGTGATCTTATTCTACCTAGTAAATTAAAAGCACTTTGCGCAAATCATAGTATGAAAGGTCTTCTTGAGGTAAATTTAAATTTATACATAAGTTTTAATTATTTTAATAACAGTGTTCTCTACTTATAGACACATCAAATAATTTATTTATCTCTTGTTTTTTAGGTTGAACCTTTACATTTTACATGTCATGCCGCTTCTGATGGAACAAAAATGGAGAAAATCGATCCCAGTATTAGCACTGTGACTATTGGAAGTGTACTTTATGATTCGGCGGCACCCACTACCAATACTGCATCAGATCATAAAATAATTCACGCTTATGTAAGTATCATTGAAGAATTTGTTGAAAATTAGGAATTGCGACTTTATTAATTTGATAAGCATGGTATTGATTACTTTCTTCATATGTTTTTTTTATATTATAATGTTTGAAGAACGACTAAATTGTCAAACTTTAGGAATGTATTTATAATATATTGAAACTAACGAACATACGTGAGACTAAAATTTAGGGAAAACAATTAACGTTTTGAATAAAATACGCAATAGATTAGGATCAAGAAAATTGTAAATATTATTGTAGCTGGTGCATTGTATATAGCCTTTATGAAAGATACATTGCGCTAATGGACAGAAGTGTATCCGTATCTCCAGATAATGCCTTTATCAAGTCTTAGTACTGCAATTTACTTATTATGTAAAATAATAAAGTAAATGAAAAAAATTGAAAAAAAAATTATCTGGCAAGAATTTGTACTCCGGCCCGATTCCGATAATTATCTTGACAAGAAATCATTATAACATTGTAGAATCTCGGGGCTGGATCAATAGGACCAGATCTTCAAGTTAAGTTGACAACCAAATTAGATGATCTGCTTAGTCAGTGCAAGAAAAATGCACCAAAAATCAGCGTCGAATTTGTGACAAAGAAGGTCCAAGATTTTTACACACCTGATGATCAATCAGATAGCGATGAAGCTATTCCTGGTACAACTCACATCTGGAGCGTATTTAGCGATAAACCCCCAACGTTAACTTCTATTGCAAAAGAAAAATCCTCTGTTACGAACGTCGGTACTTCGTCAAACAAAGTTGAAGATACCAGTTCGAAAAAGGTAGTCATGAATACGCACAGATGAAAGCAACCTGTATCGTCTTATATCTTATTTCCATTGTTTATAGGAACTTATTTTTTCTATTCGTGTTCTTTTATTTATGTAGTAAATTTGTACACGAAATTTAAAAGGTTTTGGATCTTTGTTGGCAAACTATCACTGCATTGAAAGTTAAATTATAGTATTGTGCAGAATGGAGATTTTTCCTTAATAATCCCTTTATAAATTATAATACGTTTGTTAACAAGTCAGTGATTACACATCGCTAACAAATTTACCAGCGAATTCAATAAAACAGATACTTTGAAAAGTTATTTTAAGCACAACTATCAATAAAGCTTTTAATGCACACTGCTCAATATATTTTGCTAAATTTACTTTTAATCTGAGCATAAAGAAAATCAAGAAATCGCATTGCTTACACTTACACACTTCTAAAGTTTGAAAATATAAGAAACTGTAAAGAGAATTTATTACTTCAATTTTGAGTATTACAAACTAACATAAAATATGCTTAATTAAGGATAGCATAGTATAACATTTCCATGACATTAAAGCTTTTCTATGTACAATTTATTTTTCTTCAAAAGCAACACTTTTTAATGCTAAGTAGAACTTTTCCTGATTTTAATTAAATTGATATCACATAATATTGTAAATATATTTCTTCTGTAGCGTTCAAATTGATACCTATAAAATAAGAAAATAAGAATTGAAAAATTGTGTAAAATATATGATTTAGATGTCAACAAAGTGATTATAATATGTTAGTTATTTACGTTACGTGATAAGTTTTCTGTTTCTTTAAACGTATTATTTTTATTTGTATTACGCTTCCTATCCAAAATATATGTATATAGTAGTGGTAGGTTGATATTCTTGTTAAACTTTTAAAGATAATAAAAACTATGGGCTGGAGATACTAAGTAGCTTTTTAACAATGTTAACAGTTATAATGTATAAAATCAAAATTAGTTTTATTTTGCTTGTTCTATGTTACAGTATATGAAAGAATGATAATTAGTTTTGCATACAAATAAATGTTGTTATGAATAAATGTTGTTCGTTTATACATCCTTAAATAAAATATTAAATATTTAACTTGTTTCAGAAGGATGATATTACTTTTCCATGGGGACGATTGCTTTGTTGGCCACCACAACAAGCTTTAGTTGTCGAGAGAATGCATTCGGGAGCAAGAAGATTTGTTATTCTGGATTTTGGTGCCCCAGTATTGCTTACTGATTTGATGATACCTGCCTGTAATGATTTAGTTTCACTTTCAATTGACATATGGACTAAGAGTGAAGAAACCGATGGCATTCGTCTAGTGGTTGCCGGTGACATAGGCAACAAACCATTGGTGGTCAGTGACTTGCAGCCTCCTCCAGTGTGTAGATATTTAAAGGTAATATACGTTTCTTTCAACAACTTTAAATTTGTAATAATTTAAAGAATTCCATGTATATAAAATATTATCGTCTAAATTTTTTGGAATATAATTTTATAAATGATAATGAATTATAAACTTAAATTCTAGATAACAACTATTGGCCGATATGGTATGTCCACGACACGTTGCAAAATTCCTTTAGGAATGTTTTATGGTCATATGGTGGTTTTACCCGGAGAAGACTACTCAGAATTTACTGCTTCTGAAACAAATGTCAATAATATCTCTGATCCAGTGTTGCAAAGCACTATCGAATCACAATGCACCATTTTATCGGCTCTCGCTGAAGATGTGCAATGCAGGTTAGTTTATTAATAATGTGAATTTTAAGTAAACTTTATTTTACTTTAATACTACTAAAATTATTTTTTTAGATTTACATTAGCAACCGAGCGGTTGAAGGGTTATTTAGATCCTTTGTTATGTACAGAAACTCCTAATGTTATACATATGCAACACTATTTGAGTCATAGTAAAAATGCTAGTGACAGTAAGGAACAACCTTCAGCCAAAATCTTATCAACCTATCAGGTAATAATCTATTTAGTATTATACTAAATAACATAATTACACTTATATTTTTATAAATAATTTTGCTTATGTAGGAATGTATAATGTACCAACATCAACTGAACATAATTCGTGGAGTATGGCAACGATTAGAATCATGGAGAAGCTCAGAAATTGCTCTTCCAACTACCCTAGCTGGTGCTTCTAGTGATAAATTACGTATTCTTGGAGAAACATTGTTAGACATTTTGCTTTATACTGTGTACGAAATCGGTCCTGTTCCTAGTGTAAGTTTTTTAATAAATGTAATTATCAAATAATATTTGTGTAATTCTTAATTTTTTCGTTTTCAACAGGTGCCAATTAGCTTATATGATTCGTTCACACCGGCTGTTTGTGAAAAATTATTTAATAATATTTGCGTCATGACTCCAGCACCACATTTACAACTTTATGCTGTAGCTCTTTTAGCTCGAATGGCTGGACATCAAACTTGGTGGGGAAATTTCCTTGCTAATACATTGATAAATCTTTACTCTGCCTCATCGAATCATATTTTCCCTCAAGACAGGTAAATGGACTAAGTTAAACTATCTAAAAGACTTCAAGAACTTCTTGCAACTAGTATCAATTATGAAAAGCATGTTTAAAACGTTCATAATAATATTTTGTTTGTGTTTTGTTCTTATAACTTCTTTAATTCGTAAATGACGTTTCTTTCACATGTAATTTCATTTTTTAATCATCATAATTTAAAATGAAAACTGTGTATAACGATTCTAGGGTATTCATTTTGTTAACATTCCTTGGACGCAAGTCATTATTAGCTGGAGCTAATAAATCTTCAGTGATAGATGCCATGGTTCGTGTTCTTGGAAGGCTATTAGGGCCTACATCTACTGGACAGATAGACAATTCAAGTAGACTTGATACAACCCTAATCGGCTGGGTTCTTCTCTTTTTATCCGTGTGTTTAGACACAACTGCAACGCATTCTTCTTCTCTGGAAGAGAATCACGACAAGCCCAAAGATCAAGGTACTTGTTTAGACAAAATTGGCAACAGTTTAACTTAAATTGATGCAGAAATAT
>JAWWEQ010042544.1:0-17800 GCA_035583055.1 Torymus tubicola | reverse complement strand
TTTTTGAAGGATAAACATTAAATATTGTCCAACTTTAGGCCTGAGCAGTAGTTAACACGTTTAATTCTTATGTCCAAGTTCTGGCTTGAAACGATGTCTAACTGGTGGTATTAGCTTGACAAATGGATGTCTAACTACTAGAAATAAATGCAAATTTTATAATTATATCATACTTTTTCATATAAAAAAGTATTTAAATCTATATACTTTTGAATAAATTAGTAGAATAGATCAAAAATTGTTTATTAGATCTGAAAGTTATAATTTATTCCATATATTAGCTTTGAAAACTACATTCGTTTAAAATATACTCAAAAAGTGTCCAAGTATTAGGCATTTTACCTTAAATACTTTAATCTTCCAATCAAGCCATTACGAGTAACAAAATATTAGAACATTTTATACACATTTTTTAATGTCATTATGTTACATGAGAGTAACACATGGGAGTCAAAGGGTTAAAATTTATATATACTTTTCATTCTACGATTTCTACAATTTATTTATTACTGTAATATTTTTTCTGCGTGATTATTGTTCCTTATTGTTTTACATTTGATAGTGAAACTGAAACAATACTACAAACACTGTATTAATCTGTATTGAGATAAAAGAAAAATTTGCAAACAACTTATCTATTCTTATAAAAAATACGTTTATTTTACATAATTAAATATTAAAAATAATTTAAGTTAAATAAAATATTATTCTTAGAACAAACTAAATGAATATGAGAGTATAAAGTTTGAGAAGTAGAGGTGGAATACTTTTATATGTTATTAAATATATATTGATATATTATTACTTTTTCACCTTGATTTAGGTTATTGAAATGAATAAAAATGATATTCAATTTATTACACGATTTATTGAATTATCAAATTCACAATGAATAATCTATTATCGCAATTTACTTTACAAATAACTTATATTCGATCTGTTTAATCATAAGTAATGCTTTGATTCACGATTTATAAATACAGATAAATTATTGAATTTATATTTACAATTTCCTCGCATTAAAAATTTTCTGAGTACAGGTGTCATTGATTGCAATGACACACTCGTGACGAGGTGAGGCGCGTGCCGCCGTGTTTTGAAATTGTATTGTACGTATCAAAAAATTCTGAATTTAGACAGTCTGTTACAATGACTCGCTAGCATCGAGGTGAGGCGCGTTCCATTGTATTGTGCAATATTGTACATATCGTTTAAGTCTTGAAAAATCATTGATGTAATATTTGATATGATTTTTTAATAATACTTCACAAAACGTAACAAGATATATCTTCTTCCATAGTAATTGATAAATATTTTAAGATTTCAAACTAACTCTCAATAAATAAGTCTTGATTAGTTAAATAAACAGCGATATGAATGATCAAGACAAATTACGATATACGTATAATAAAATTATCCTAATCTAGCAAATAATGTTAATAATAGCGTATATATTTCCCTGGTAGTACAATCTGACGCACGCGTTAGTGCGCAGAACATGCGTTGTCTACTTCTGCACTCTCATATAGTTCTGCAGTCAGAACTATCAGCAGATCCTTTGCAGCAGACTTACAGCAGGCTTACGGCAGCTGGAGTGCAGTTAAGAGAGACGCGGGATGCACGGGCACTTGCTACAGAATTGCGACAGATTCTCAAAGTATAAGTGCACCAGGTACTTCGCTGCATAATTACAGCAGACTTGCGTCAGTTCGAGTGCAGTTAAGAGAGACGCGGGATGCACGGGCACTTACTACAGAATTGCGACAGATTCTCAAAGTATAAGTGCAGCAGGTACTTCGCTGCATAATTACAGCAGACTTGCGTCAGTTCGAGTGCAGTTAAGAGAGATGCGGGATGTACGGGCACTTGCTACAGAATTGTGACAGATTCTCAAAGTATGCGTGCAGCAGGTACTTCGCGGTATAATTACAGCAGACTTGCGGCAGTTCGAGTGCAGTTAAAAGAGACGCGAGATGCACGTGCACGTGCAGCAGAATTACGGCAGATTCTAAAATAGCGTGTGCAGCAGTTACTTCGCACCAGACTTGCAGCAGACTTACGGCAGCTGGAGAATGGATGAGAGACGCGTGATGCACGTGCACGTATAGTAGAATTGCGTCAGATATTGAAACGGCGCGTGCAGCAGGTAATTCATAGCAGACTTACAGCAGACTTGTGACAGCTAGAGTGCGATTAAGACGGGTGATGCATGTGCACGTGCAGTAGAATTGCAACAGATTCTGAAATGTCGCATGTCGCAGGTACTTCGCAGCAGACTTCAGCAGAATACGTGAGCTCGAGGGCGGTTAAGAGACGCGTAATGCACTTGCACATGCAGCTGGGTTACGACAGATTCTTAAATGGCGTGTGCAGTAGGTACTTCGCAGCTGACTTGCAGCAGACTTACGGCAGCTGGAGAACGGAGAAGAGACGCGTGATGCACATGCACGTGTAGTAGAATTGCGTCAGATATTGAAACGGCGCGTGCAGCAGGTAATTCGCAGCAGACTTACAGCAGACTTATGACAGCTAGAGTGCGATTGATGCGGGTGATGCACGTGCACGTGCAGTAGAATTGCAACAAATTCTGAAATATCGCGTGTCGCAGGTACTTCGCAGCAGACTGACAGCAAACTACGGCAACTCGAGGGCGGTTAAGAGGCACGTAATACACGTGCACGTGAAACAGAATTACGACAGATTCTAAAATGGCGTGTCTAGCAGGTACTTCGCAGCAGACTTACAACAGATTTACGGCAGCTGGAGAATGGATAAGAAACGCGTGATGCACGTCACGTGCAACAGAATTACGATCGAATCTGAAAGGTTGCGTGCAACAGATGCTTTAAAGCACATTTACACTAGGCTATTTTTTTGAGGTTATGAACACTTTTTCACACTATAATTTGGTTTTAATTAGCTTAAATGACAAGATAAGTAGATACCCATTTAATACCTGTTTCAAGCAAAATGTCAAATCTTCGTATTATATTTTAATTATTTAGTAGTTCTGTAGATACTTGCATGAGTTTGAAAATTAAAATCTACCTCATTTTCAATCTAAGAAAAATCGAATATTCGCGCTTTTTTCAAATAACCTATCACATCGAATCTATTAATGAGCCACTACTTCCGCTATATAATTTTTCGAAGAGCGGAAATTATATGTTTTGAAAAATAATAATGGACTACAAAACAATTTATATAACTGTTAATAACAGAAGATTTTATTATGACTGTTGTATGTTCATAAACATTTAGAACAAAATTATTTTTTCATATAATACTGTTGGAATTGAATCCTAAATCTCATTAAAAATGATTACATAATCGAATTAAATAAAATAAGGAAGTTTAATGAATAAAAGGAATAAATTGCATATTAAGTTTCATTTGAAACCGAATTCTCGTATGTTTTCTCTAATTCTCGCAGTGTCTGCAATCTATCTCCAGACTGATCACTGGGTCTTCTAGTATTACGATTTTTCCGATCACGATAGCGCTGCTTAGCGGCCCTGAGGGCACTTTGCATGGCAGAAGAAAAGTCTTCGATAGACAGATCTTGAAATGTTGTCCTTGTAGCAACTAAAAAATATATATATATATAAAAATCTTCATCAATTCCTTCATAGGTCAAATTTCTTCATAGCTACTTACAGTATATTATTTTTGTTAATATTGATGTGGACAAAATTCTTTCATTAGGTCTATTATTTTCAGTATCCTTATTTCCTTTTTTCTGCCAACAAAACTGCATGGCAAGATCGTCGCTAATTGAGTTTTTTAAAAAGTGATTCGTAGTTTTCTGAACATCTGATCCACCCCATAACTTAAAATATTGTTGCTGCAAAAATAATAAATGGATGAATGATTACAAAAAAATGTTATAAATGTATTTTTAGGGGTAAAGGCACGTTTTTTTTGATTGGATTAGTAATTTAGAACTTTTTTAACACTGAAAATAACCTAAAAAAAATTCGAATAAAATTACAGGTACATGTATTTGTGTCTTCTATGTACCTAAATTATTTAAGGAACTTTAACAACATCCTCTTTGAGAAACACGTGAAAATAACCTAAAAAATTGGATTTTTCACATTTGAGATGGCATATTTTTAAAATCGTTAAATAAACTTTCGGAATATTTAGAAAAACCTAAAATAAGTAAAATAAAAAATCAGATGTCCTTATCTTTCTTTTTAAATTATAACGATTTTAATTTTTTCGAATTTTTTTAATGTTTAGGATGACCTTCGAAACGTCAAAAAAAATTATTATGTAAAAACACGTCTTTCTTGAGGTATTTCAGAATGGGAAGTGGTTTAGAAGGCGTTTGGGGAGAGGAAACATCCTTTGTTTTAGTGTCTAATCAAATCTATGAAGCTTCTGCTTATTTTCCAAAGCCGAAGAAGGGCATTTTGACTATTAAATGGAAGATACCCTTTTTCAGAGTTAGATTTAAGAAACAAGGAATTTTTATTATACCAGACACCTTCAATGTTCAATAAACTGCCATAAAATATATGTTTACGTACTTATCAATAGTAAAGAAGAAATTAACGCAACAGTAATTACGTGAAAAATTGAATGAGAATAAAAATGAATTCCCTGTAACAGTGAAATATAATTAACTTACAGCATCGTTTTGTTTTTTGACGTCATTCGCGAAGGCATCAAAATCCTCCATTGTTTTCATGGGAAACCCATCAGGAAGAGTAAGCCTGTATTCCTCCACAGTTTTCACGTTATTTAACATACTAGAAAATAAGTACATAATGCATTTTTTATATTGCGTCTCTACTTGTTATCGTTTGCTATATAAAAAAAAAAGTAACTAATCTCGCTTTTCAAAACGCGAATATTCAAACAGATATCGCGAAAATATCGTGTGCATCAAGGACTAGTAGGGTTTTTTAATCTCAGCTCGCGATGCAACTCGTACTGCACACTTCACTCTCGGTCTGAAAAAGCCCATTTTACGCCCTTGGTACACAATGTAACATTTTGAATTGAATATACGATATCAAAAGGCGGTAGCAAGCATGAGTTATAAAGTGACACCTCTCTGCAGGTCAGTTCTGTGTATAATAAAAATTGAAATAATATTTAAACCTCTTCGGTTTATAATACCATAGGTTATACATATTAATTTTGTACAAACTTCCTATTCTAGTATCATAACAATTTTAAAAAAAGATCAAAAATAAAAAGTCTTTTGAAAAAAAATACCTGTTCAAAAGCTAAGTTAAGTTAAGTTATATAATATGCTAATCCACGCCGAATTTCTTATAGACTGTTTACGCTTCGCTTGATCAAACTGTTGTTCCCTAGTTATTATATTCTTCAGCCTGATTACTGATACATAGAGGCCTGTTCCCGCGCTTTGAAACGTATATCCAAACGCGAAAAATCATTTTTTTGAAGACAAAATTGTTTATTACGATGACTTTAACCAGTTACTGTTTAATTTTTTTTTCATACGCAGAAAAAATGTTCGATGGAAAATTTTTATATTCTCTATTAACATTTACTATACTTATAGGAACAGACTTACTGTACTCGTACTGTTATTTTTCTAGTGGGGATTTGTCTTATATTATTCGGACATTTAATAAATTGGGAGTAATATAACCTAATTTATAAATTTTACTTTCAAGTTGCAGACGTAACAAAATTGCAGATTTCTTTCCGGGGACATTAAATAAAATTTATTTATTATCGGATTATTCTATTTCTCTCACCCCTTATCACAATAATAAGTTTCTTTAGCTAATTTCTGCAGATCTTTCTGATAATCAAGACCAAGCTCGTGCCAATCGTAAAAAAAACATTTCTTCATTTACATTTTCTAATGTATTTAATGTTCGAGTAATATGGAAGAAAGCGTGTCACCAGAAGTTAAAAAGTATACAAATGAACTTATTATTTTATAACAAGTTTCTAATATAAATCCAAATTTTTACGTACATTTCGGAAATCGTATATTGATAATTATTGAAAGTATACTGAATACACTTAGAATATAAGTCTGTATCTCCATTACTAACTAGTAACATTTTTTCCGTGCACTATTTAAAGAGTGTTTTAAAAAGACTAAAAATTTATATTTACGATTTCACGTCCTGCAACTTTGTAGTTACAAACTCCTTCATTTCATTTATTTTCGAATCAACAAAATTTTTCATTTCTGTCATTTGATTCGACATAATATTTTGTAATGATCTACAAATAATATCATTAAATTTGTGAAATACTCGCGAAGGTGTATCTTCTGTAACTTCGTTGTCTGAATAGGTATCATCTACTTCTGTAACAGCAGTAAAACATAGTTTTCATAATCTTTTGATATTTCTTTTTAACGATTTTTTAATTTTATAGAGAAAATGCAGATGAAAAGAGTAAATAGAGACTAGCTAAAAATACTCTCAGAAAGTGTTCTGCTAATTCAGTTAGCTGCGGTTTTTAAGATAGTAATACATAAAGAAATTATTGTTCAAAATTGCCATATTTATTATTAGTATGAGTGTTTTACCACTCAATGTCAATGATAAAAATGAAAAAATCTTAGTTTATATAATAATTAAAATAAATACCTTTTCCAGAATTTTGAGATTTCTCTCCTGTACTAGACTTCGAAAGATCTTTCTTTGATTTTTCATGTTTACGATTTTTAGCGCTATTGTCTATTGCTACTTTATCCGAAATTTCAGAACCTGAATCATTACTACCACTGGATTCATAACTATCGTCACTGCCATTATTATCCTTATTTTTATCCTCCACAACCTTTTCTGTACCTTCATTGAAAAATGCCTTCATATCTTCTAAATTGGATTTTTTTCTTTTTCTTTTTAATGTTGGATCATCGTTTTCTGTAGTTTCATATCTTTTAGGTCTCTTACGCGTACGAGTTTTCTTTTGGTTTTCATCAGCGTTTGGACTCATTATTATTTACCTGTGAAAAAGCATTAAAAAGTCGATCAACATTTTTAATAGGACCCTTAAGGACGTTCTCTGAGAAAACAATTTTCTTGTGATTTTTCTGAAACTTGCAGATGATTTAATGTCCTTAGTATATGTTTCAAAGTCCCATGTCCATAGCGGTATTCAAAATAAAAATATTTTACTTTAAAGTTTTAGAGCTAACACCGGATCCCTATCTAAGCCCATTTAAAAAATACATTTTAATTTGCTATAAAAAAGTTTTCTTTCTGTTTCTTTTTTTTTTCAATCGTAAGGCATAAAACTAGAAATCTAATAATAAAGAATAATATAGTATAATTTTCAATGTGGCGTGCGATATTAATTTCAGAGACATAGCAACATAAAGAAAACTCCATTTTATTTGTATATCTATATATGGGTGATTTTATGTCAACCGTGAGGACCAAAATTTTCAATGTTCTGAAACCTGGTCTAATATTTTGGAAATAACAAAAAAACCATAGAAAAACATTTTGGCCCAAAATATTATTATGGTCAAACGTTATTCTAACCTCAAAATTTGAAAATTTTGATTTTTTTCATTAAAAACCAATTTCTATGATTTTTTTTTTACTAAAAAATTAGAAATTTTTTGTATAGCATATTATATGGGACAAAGTTTACAAATGACGTGTAGAAACAGTATGAATTTTTGTAGATGTGTTGCAAATAGTGTTAACATTTGGAGTTTACGGTGTATGACATAAAAGAATCTCAGAGACGGTCATCTCAAAAAATTTGGGCAAGGTCTTAAAAATTTCCTTTTTTTATTACCTAAAAATCGCTCTTTTGCAAATTGTGGATGTTATAAACCGAAAAATGTGGTAAATGAATAAAGTACTAGAAAAAGTAAAAAAAAATCACATAAATAACTGTCATATGAAGTTCTATCAAAGTTAATTCATACAAATAATTGTGTCCGCATGTTCTATAAGATATTTATGTTTCACTAATTAAATAACAATATAAAGCATATAAAAAAACTTGACTTTGGGGCTCGTCAAAACTTTCTTGCTGAAATTTTTTGCTTCAGCTTTGTCTACCAGCTGTAATATTTTAAATTTTAACACATAAAATGTATAGCTGGGAGACAAAGCTGAAGCAAAAAATTATAGCAAGAAAGTTTTGACGAACCCCAAAGTCAAGTTTACGGATATGCTTTTAATTTACTATTACTGTAAGCTGTCAACTTAAGTGGGATCATTTCTTATTCCTAAATGTAAATATTTCTTATAAAAAAATAAAGTGAAACATAAACATCTTATAAAACATGCGGATACACTTATTTGTATGAATTAACTTTGATAGAACTTCATGACAGTTATTTATGTGATTTTTTTTACTTTTTCCAGTACTTTATTCATTTACCACATTTTTCGGTTTATAACATCCACAATTTGCAAAAGAGGGATTTTTAAGTAATAAAAAAAGGAAATTTTTAAGACCTTGTCCAAATTTTTTGAGATGACCGTCTCTAAGATTCATGATTTTATGTCACACACCGTAAACTCCAAATGTTAACACTATTTGCAACACATCCACAAACATTCATACTGTTTCTACACGTCATTTGTAAACTTTTTCCCATATAATATGCTATGCAAAAAATTTCTAATTTTTTAGTAAAAAAAAATCATTTAAATTGGTTTTTAATGAAAAAAATCAAAATTTTCAAATTTTGAGGTTGGAATAACTTTTGACCATAATAATATTTCGGGCCAAAAATTTTTTTCTGTGCTTCTTTGTTATTTCTAAAATATTAGACCAGGTTTCAGAACATTGAACATTTTGAAAATTTTGTTCCTCACGGTTGACAAAATCACGCATATGACCGTGTAAGTGCCATTTTTATTTAAATATCGTATTGACACCTTTTATCTTACACTGAAATTTTTTTTTATTTTTTGAGTAGTGTATAGAGACTCATAAAGGCTTTCCACCATAAACAATATTTTTAAATCACAATTTTTGCGATATTTATGAATTTGAGTCGGAGAACGTCCTTAACAGCGCAACAGTGCAAGTGAAAATAATTAAAAATAATTAAAAATATTAAATAATTAACGAAAGATACTAGTGCCGGTATGTAATAAAACTATAATTGGCTTTAGATTGAAATAGAATATTTGTTTGAAGTTTTGAATATTGAATAAGGTAAAAGTACCAATACGTGGCTAGTGCCTAGTACGTGGCCATCTAGGATAATATTCAATTACTGTAAAGAATATGTAGTAGTTGGATAATACTTTATTCTATAAGATGATTCTAGAATAATTAATGCTTATTGTTTAAATAGTATTATTACTCTTAGTGAAAATTTAATACTTGAAAAGAAGATTTAAAAATGCTACTCGCGAGGATCACGGCTTTCTATGGGAGGTCCTTAATGTTTTCGTAAGGATTCATGACTCGAAGTTTCAAGACACTTCTACGATGCATCGAATTCAATTATATTCATCAGGAGTCCAATAATTATTGTTTTTAATAAAAAAACCGCTGCTAACTGCTTTAGCAGAATGCTTTCTCAAAGAGAATCGATAAATTACATCAAATAATCTTTTTAAATGTATATTTTAATGGAAATTTTTATTCTTTGTGCATATCTGATTTTCCATAAATTCAATATTCAAAATGATCAAGAAAATTATATTTAAAATAATTATTTAGTAATTATTAAATTGCAAATCAAAAAGATTAAGGTATTATCACGTGCTATTTATTGAATTTATAAATTAAATGCATTTCTTCAAAATTTCTTCAGCATTTTCTTTGAAAACCTGCTAACTCGGCGTTTGCATCAAAACCCTAACAATTCAGCGAAAACTTCGAAAATCCACCAACTCGTAGGATGGTTTCATCAGAATTTCAAAAACCATATAAATAGGCAAAGGTTTCAAATACCCTTTAATTCAGGTGTATGCCTGTAAAGTTTCATCATGAAAGATGCTTTCGTATTGAAGCTATTATTAAATAAAGTTTTCGTCTCCGCGAAATCATAATAATTTTTTCCTTCAGTCTGTAGAGAAATTTTTTCGCAGTCTAGGGAGATCTAGGGGATAGAATTATTGGCTGTAGATGGTTTCAAATCGTATCAGAATATAGTTATATTTTTGTACTAACGGCGTACGAAGCGCGGCGCTACTGAGCTCGATTCTTGATGGTGATCGAGAGCGGAGAGAGAGATGGTTATGTATATGTGTTGTCTGTTTTTGTCATCATTGTCAGTACGTACTACTATACTATATATAGTTTGAAAATGATTTCTGCTTTACTGCAAGAGCATTGCAGATGAACTCAGCTGAAATATAGAAGATCTAGATAGAACTGAAGAATTATTATCCAAATAATTAAGTTCTTTTATCAGATTGAATTAATTGAAGGATCTATACTGCAGCCAAATGTTCAGTTCCCATTGATTGATTTGATGACTCGTAACTACCAATCTTAAGAAAATTCTGCAGAAGAAGAAGCAGCTAGTTTAAATATACTGAAAATCTTTACTTGTCCTCAGCTTATTCTCTTACCAAGCAGACTACAAATGTTTTGCTTTATTCAACGAATTTTGATTGAGAGTTCCACTAAGAAAAACTCAGTTTCCTTTTTACAAGTAAGAATTGAATGTGCATTTTGAAAACAATAATAACTTTTTTACTGTGATGAGACTTGAAAGAATTATCGCACCAGGGCAACATGGCTATATAGAAGAAAGCACTACTTATTGATTTTTATTATTGCACACTCGAGCATTATTAAAAGGTTTGCAATAACTTTAATATATATTCATATTTTTAATTAAATAACAGTACACCATTATTTTGATATCTCTTTTAAAACATCATATAAAAGTTTTCATTAGTACCAATCATCGACTCTGGTTTAAATATCAAGAGCACTGACAGAACTATTGATTTATTGCTCTCACAAATAACTGGGATCACCAAAAACTGCTGATTGAAAATATCGATACTGTCATGAGCCCAGTACGTAACTTTATCTGTGCATTAGACGCAGTGACAAACAATCATTTCAGCTATATTTCTGCTTTACTGCGAGAGCATGGCAGACCAGAACTCAAACTTCAGAAGTTACAAGATCTAGAATTAGAAGATCTACAACTGAAAAATATTCATCCTCATAAGTGGTTTCACCAGATTGAATTCAGGGAACCTCTGCAGCCAGAGCATTCAGAAGAAAATTTTTGACAATAAATTTCAACAATAAATTTTTGACAATAAATTTCAACAATAAATTTTTGACTGGCAAGAAGGATGATTAAAATATTGCACTGTGACAATATCGCTATGGAAGAAAGTATTGACGATTTATTGCAACCGGAGCATTATTAAAAGGTACCTAGCTATGAATATGTTTACAACTCTGGAAATGAGTTTATTTTCAATATTTGAGGTTACAAGATTAGATATTTGATGACATGATTATCAATATCAATAAAATGGTTGTTAAAATCATTTTACCACAACTAACTTACAAGATGAATTTATTTTTTATTTTACAACTATAACGATAACAAAGTTTAGTTTTTTATTAATTGAAGCTCTTAAAAACTTTTGGAATCTCTCTAAAATAACACTTTTTCAAAATGTAAAACTTTGGCGAGTATAACTAATTTATAAATTAGTGTACCTGAAATAAATCAAACTTCATCGCACACAAAATTTACCGGTGATATTTTAAACACGGTAAGGCCTAACGATCCTTTCCACAAGCAATTAAAGAGAGAGAATATCCCCGACTAATCAAATCAAACACTAGAAAACAAATAAACAAGGACAGATGTTACAAATGGAAATATAAATACTAATAAAATAGAAGAAATGATAATTCACTTGATGAACTGTATGGATACAATGCTAAATTTACTCTCCACGTTATTAAATAGACTAGGGAATTAAAAATTTTAAATATAGCCGTATGGAATGATAACACCTAAGTCACAGGCTGCTCGAAATAAAGAACTTCTTACAGATCCATAATCTAGACGTGATGTTAATCTCTGAAACGCACTTTACTATTAAAAATTACTTTTAACTTCCATACTATGAAGTGTATGATACAAAATACTCTAATGGAAAATCACACGGTAGTACAGCCATAATAATAAAAAAAATACTTTAAACATTTTGAAAATGAGTAATATAGTGATAAATTTCTACAAGCTACTACAATAACAATAATGGAAGGTAGAGGACCAATAATGCTTATGCCCACGTAATACTGCTCACCGAAATATAGCATTAAATCCTAAAGGTAGAAATCTGTACGAAATAATACGAAACAATACTATAATGTAGCATCAACTCGTGAACCAACATAATCGCCTTCAGACGTAAATAAAACCCCAGATCTCATTGATTTTGCCGTTCCATGCGGAATAAATCCAAGGTATATTACTGCGAAATCCTGCTTGGATTTATCATCTGATTACTCACCAATACTACTTCAAGTAAATACTGAAAGGGCAATTTCACCAAAAAATACTAAATTGTATAATAGAAAAATAAACTGGAATGTGTTTAAAACGTATATCAATCATCATCTTAAGTGAAACGTTCCACTAAAAAATAATGATCAGCTGGAAGATGCTATTGAAAACTTCAATAAACTAATACATGTGGCCGTCGACGTCGCTACCGCATCAAACAGTTGGCATACAAAAAAACACCAGTTAGATATTCCACCTTTTATAGCACAAAAAATCAAAGAAAAAAGATACGTCGAATATGGCAGAAAACTAGAAGAAAGGAAGATAAAAACAAACTGAACTGTGCAAAAAAGAAATGAAAAAGCTATTGGTACTGGATAAAAATATCAGCATATAAAAATATCTGGAAGGTTTGTCATCATCAGAAGCCAGCGATACTCGTTATGGAAAACCACCAAAAAAATTACAAGACCCCAAAATCCAATAATTCCCATCAGTCTACCTGATGGTAAATGGGACAGGACAGAAAAAGAAAAAGCGAGAACTTTTTCCCTGAATTTCAGCAAAGTCTTCGATGAACCCGTACAACTGATAAATAGTGAAGAAGAATTAAAACTACTGCAGATCGAGAATACTCAGGAACTAGAAATAACAAAAATCCAAGTATTCAAAGTAAAAGAAGTAACATCCATGATTAAAAATCTCAAAGCTAAAAAGGCTCCAGGCTACGATAGTATTGAGGGTCGCATACTTAAAAATATACCTTAAAAAGCAATCAGATTCATCACCATTTTAATAAATTCCAGCCTCCGTTTAGAACACTTTCCAGACCAATGAAAAGTTGCACAAATAATTTTAATTCCCAAACCGGGTAAAGATCATAATCTTGTATTTCCAGAACATTATAATATCAAAGCTGGGGTCCCTCAAGGACGCGTACCAGGACCTTTCTTTTATTTAATTTATACCTCCGATCTATCTACTTCAACAAATTTAACCTTAACAACGTATGCAGATGATACAGATATAATGGCATGTCACACAAGCGCAGGGACTGTCTCTCAAAAACTTCAGATTTATTTAAATATTGCGCATGATTGGTATAAAAAATGGAGGATAAAAATAAATCAAGACAAATGAATACATGTTACCTTCTCGCTTCGTAAAAAACCTCGCCATCAGTCTACTTAAATCGTTAAAGCGTTAAGTATCTTGGAATAATCTGGATATTTTTGTAATTATATAATTATGAAAAATATGCCAAAAATATAAGGTTAGAAAATCCAATAACAAAGTATATAAGTGAGCGTCATCGCTTTGCGAGCTTGAAGCCAATTCGTTCTATATACTCGCCAAACAGGGCACTGCCGCGCCGTTGAATATATTACGACTACCGATTCTATATTTTATATTAGACATCTATTCGTAATTTTAATTTAGATAATGAATTGAATGTGTCATAGGGTCAGTTTGTGTACTTATTTGAGAAATACCAATAGGTTTTTCATATCTTGAACGTAAGATCATGAAACTGTTTTATTTTTATTTTCTGTTCTAGCAAGGGGCAGCGTGCCTTGTTTAATGATCTCATTTGAACCTTTTTTAACTTTTTAAGTAAAAAAGTAAAAAAAGTTGACTTCTAAATGACCTTTAGATTAACATTAAGGTTACAGTTAAGGCCACCACTGATTGGCTGTTCTTATCTTTATAACTTTGATTTGGGTAATTTATAGAGGTGGTCGATTAAAATTGAACAGCCCGTATAGTACTATATGACAGCACTATATACTAAGATTGTTAATATAGATAAAATAAAAGACAATTTCTTACAGGTTTAAAATACGTTACAACTGTCCACAATGTAGTACTGTTGGATTTTGTAGCTACAAATGTAGAGATGCCGGATTAAAAAGTTATCATAACTATGAATGCAGAATGTTATCTCTTATTATTGGTAACTATATAATATTTTAATATATTACTTATAATTTATCATGCATTAATACACAATTAGATATTTTTTTGATATATTTCTTTAACGCGAAAATATTTCCTTTTTTATAATAATAACGGTCTATATGAATAAAAAAACTAAGTAGTTATAGATTTATTATAAAGAACCCAACCCTACCCAAACGAGCATCATTCATAAATACCAACCGGTAATGAGGTTGAGTTTATACGTATATTTTACGTCAGCATATGCGTATTTGGTGTGCCATTAGGTAGACCTTTATTGGACAATTTTCAGTTAAATGGTTGTTTGTACATTTAACGCATACTGGGCTCCTATAACAGTAGCTTTTGGTGTGTCCAAAACCTTGATACTTCATACATTGCGGTATATCTCTCTTTTTGCGAGGTGCTTCAAATTTAACAATTGTATTTAGCAGCGTATTAAATTCGTATATCGATTTATTGTTTGCATTTGTTTCTATTTCAACAAAAAAGAGAGGTAACGGTTTTCGCGTTAGTCTTTCTTTGATATCTTGACAATATTCTTACTTTGTGACCACATTCTTCAATTGCTACTTTTAAATCATTGATATCGACTGAGTGGTGAATAGTTCTTAACACAACTTTGTAGTTTTTATCCTGTTTCCTTTGATAAGTAAAGAATTGTGTGTTTTTCTTTTTTAGTTCTTGAACTATTGGTAAGTATTTTTCGGACGATTTAGTCAGAATTTATTAATTATTAATTAATAAATTAATTATTAACTATTATTAGATACATCGAACAGTTCTAGTCCACTCACCTTCTATTCCATTAGTCCCGCTTCCAATCGCATCCATTTCATCTTGAACATAGTGTCTATGACTCGTCGCACTATGGGCAGACACATCTCGATATGCGTCCATACTTTCCCTCTGACTAGCGCTATCCCTCTCCAGCTCATCGATTTTCTTTGTTAACGCATCCAACCCTGCTTCTGGAGATTCCAATTCGTCAACTCGTCCAACCAACTCATCCACCAGTGAACTGCTTTCACTGTTGTCCTCGTCGATGTATGACTCATCCAATATTGCAGCTTCATCTTTACATTTGGGCTTCTCTCCCGTGCAGAGGCAAAGATTTTGGTCTTCTCTTAACTCTTTAATCGAGCGCTCCAGATTTTCAGACTTCATGGAGAAACACCTTTCTCCGGTCGGAGCAGACACGATCACGGATTTTGAATTTGTTTGAATCTCCAGATTCTGCCCTGGATGACTTTCGGCCAAGACAGCCCTCTCGTCCGCCATTCTAGCTAGAATATCCAAATTCATTCTTTCTGGAAATTTAAATAATTTCTGTATTTTTGGATGTTACATTTATTTATATTTATAGTGCACTTTAGAATAGAAAATATTTTATTTTATAGTTTCTGGGAGTTTTCTCAAAATTTCTCATCTAATTTTCGCTTCGACTTTACTTTTTATTATTTATTTAAATAAACTATAAAATTTTCTATTCTATATATATATATATATAATTAAATTTATTTCACTTTGAATATCACATCAATTTTATTTTCACATCCATATACTAATTATTCACTTCCAGTTACTCACCCAAATAATGAGTACTCAATCACTTCGAATTTTTAAATATTATTATGTATATATATATATACATGTATTGGCAATGGGTGCGCAGACTCACACACTGTACGCGCTTTATAGCCACATGTTGCTACTTCACACTCTCTCTCTCTCTAGCCGTATCTCGCTGCCGAGTCCCTATACATTCGCATACACACTTATGGAAAGCGCCGTCACTCTCCGCCGCGATCGCGCCTCCCTTCCAAGTCACCGCACGGACACACACACTCTCGACTCGGCCGTTTGACCGCGCTTTCAACGCCCTTCTTTGTCCGCGCATGCAGGCGCGCACGTCGATTGTTTTGGCCGGCTCAAGCTTGTCGCGCGACCGCGCGGGCTTTTCCAAGACACCGACTTTACAATAACACTTTTGTTTCTCGTCTTGTTTCAAAGAAACGACGATTATTTGTGTAATAATTTTACTTCTCGACACAAAACTCACTTCGAAAATCTTAATTATCATCCAATTATTCGCGTCAAATTTTCTGTTTTACTCGCCTCAAAAATTTCAGTTTCACTCGCGTCCAATTTTCTCGTCAAATTGTACACGTGTATCGAATTAGATCAAGATCTCTTACCTCTATCACTCATCGCTTCCAATTTTTAACGCAGCTCTGGAACTTTTCTGAAAAACTCCCTCTGTCACAACCGCTTCGCTAAGCATCCTCCTTTGCTCTAAAAGCTGACACCAATTGTCCTCCTCGTCCAATCTTCTCCTTATTATGTGCACAAATACTTATTCTTAACGCACGTCGAGAGAGAGAAAATAAAAGTTTGATAAGGCACGAAGAATCAGTATTCCAATTCACAAGAGAATCAACTAAGCGCGCAGAGGACGCGTGCTGGTCCCATAACCTGATAAAAATATCGGCTTTTGTCGTTGATTCTTCTTGTAAATAAAACACAGAAATCACCTTAACAAGTATAAACCTTTATTGATATTACACTTTGATAATCGCCTCCAATGAATATACACAAAACAATTGTAATAGAAAGACTATTTGAATGTCGGATTTATAAAACTCGCGATGTGCGCGTGACGGTTTTCCATACGGAAGTGTACGCCGCTCCCGCGCGCCGTCACAGGAGAGCGCGACACTGCGCGCCAGGAGAGGGGAGGGCAGAGAGAAGTCAAGCTCACATAAGCCGACGACAAATCTCATGAGCAGAGCGCTCTACGCTTCCTCATTTCCAACAAATGACAATTATGTAAGAATCCTTCCTTTTAATACTTACTTTCCGGGAACCATTTTCTCAATCCATTGTTTTCTCACGCCCTTTTACATGGATTTCGTAGCGTTTTTTAATTTAGCTTGTAAAATCCTTATAAGCCAACTATTCGTTCACCTTCTTTTCTTCTCGAAGAAGCCTTTTCCACTGATAAGGTGGTTGAAAGTTACAGACCAATGTTATGGAATTTTCAGAGAGCTCGAGGATGGCTAGCTCCTTCACCACGAATAAGTTTGATGATCTCCTGGATCCCTGGACGTCTACGATAAATTCCATGGTGTTGTATGCCGACCTCTCTTGTGGTAGTGTGCACTGACTGAAGGAGCTGTCGAATGTATCGCTATCGCTGACGGCTCGCCTTTTATAACCAAAATTGTCTCTCCCACTCCTCAAATTTTCATCCTTGTGGCTCTGGAAGCATCTCTCGCCTCTCTTCTGTTTTTCCCTTTTCGAAAATTCTCGATCTCTTGGAGGCCTATAAGAGCAGCTCGCTGGGTTAGTGGAATAAAAAGATACCTCGATTTAAAGTTATAAAACAAGACACATCATTTTTGTGTTTAAAAA
>JAWWEQ010042533.1:0-17810 GCA_035583055.1 Torymus tubicola | reverse complement strand
AAACCAAAGATAAAATTGAAGCGTTTTTCGCTTACTTTTATAATTTTTTCTGTTCGTTTTTGTAAGGTATTTGCAGAATAATCACAGAATCAAAAAGCGCTAGAATAGGATGTTATATAAATTTAAAGTGTAAGTAAAAAAAGTAAAAATTTTATATAGAATCAATTTAAATTGATATCATAGTGATTCTTGAAATCATTCAAAATCGTCACGAAATCGATTCACTTTTGCAAATACTCCCACACCAGTTTCTCATGTGAGTAGCCCCTCGACCCGAACCAAGCATTACAAAATATTTTTTGCGTGTACAATCGATCGAAGGAGGAAATTGAAGTGCGTAATAATATAGTTTTGTCTTTTTATACTCCTGTCACTATATATAATTATCGCGAAGAGAGCTGATAATACGCTAACCGTGTCACTTTCCTTACAACTATTATAACATTTAACGTGGAAATATATAGGTTAATGCTTTAACATATTGCATCTAATTTGTGTATACAAATTTAACATGACAACTATATTTACGTACCAAGATAAATGTCCCCGCGAGCGCGTCAGCTTGTTAAGAAACTGCATATATGTATATACGAAACGATGGAACAAGTGAAGCACAGTTGTGCAAGATAAGATAAATATGTTGAGATATGGAAATAGACTTTCAGAATATATACATACACATATGTATATATACCACACGCACTATTAAACTAGTTTACCACACATATAAACGTGTATACGAGACAGTTGACAAAAAAAAGTTCATTTTATTTTTAATTTCGCTTCGAGCATCTTAAAAAAAAACACACATATCCAGAAAAACGACAAATATATGTATACACATACATAGAAAGACACATAGACTACCGCGCGCTCGTCGCTGCACGCAGCAACCACGTAAACGTGAAGGAAAAAGTTGGTAGAAAAATACGGGTCTAAGAAAAATACATTTGCATACTTTACGACTTTGTATGACAAACGCATTAAAAAAAAAAAAAAAAAAAAAAAAACACTGGAAACATTTTAGCACTATACACATATACACACACACACACACAGACACAGATGTAGCAGTAACCGGTGGGCGCATGAGAGTGGCATTTTGTAATTGTTTTTAAATGCTAATGCGGATGCGCGACTATATACGCACGCGAATCTTCCTTTTTTTTCTACTCCCTCTCTCGTTTCATTCGCTGCAGTGGTTTGCGCTATTCCTTGTCGCGTATATATATATATAGATAAAATCCTCTTGTCATTGGTATATAGTATACCCCATTAAGAATTAACAACATCGTTCGACAAAACACAGCAATATTTTGAGGAGATAGGATTTTTGTACGATTAACTGCATAGCTTATACCTATACGCGTGCGAAAATAAACCCATAATAATACTTAAAATTCTTTTCTCGTTAAATATTATCTCTGTATATATATATCGTTTTCGATATATAAGCGCGCAGTCGCAAATGTTAATAAAAGGAAAAGCCCGCGGAGATGACAGTTCGTGTATGTGTTATATGGATCATTGTATATGTAGCGCGCCGATAAGTCTCGTGCCATCACGTGTTTTAATAAAAAGATATGTATACTTACATCGAATGGGGAAAATATTTCACGCGCTTGCAGTTATATTGATAAGAATCAATGGAATGGATGACGGGTTATATTGGTATGAATGAAATGTTCAATTTATGTAGTTGGATTATTATATGAAACCGGGTAAACGTTGTAATGTAGAAAATATATTAAATTAAATTATAAATAATATATATTATAATAACGGTCACATTATTTACGGCATATATACTCATCATAATTTATAATATTATAGTAACGTACACAGAATATAATATCTATATACATGTAAGCACATATAATTGCACTAACGATTGATGCATGTGATTTCCTCTAACATATATAGATACTCTCAATAACAGCTCTATATACGCGCGCGTATATCGATATAACCATTTTCGTTTAACGAAACACACGACGACTAAATATATATATCTATATGTATCCTGGATCGGATTAACGCACCGGTATATATATATATATATATACGGTACACTCGCGACATTATTACACGCGCATGTATAATGTAATGACATTAATATAAAGGAATAAGCCGCGTGTGAGACAGCTACATATACTACGGTCAATTTTCTTAAAGACTCCGGAAGGTCTCTCTTACTCACTCTGTAAGAAGTTTAATCTCTCGCGTACACAAGTCACAGAGCGTTATCGACGTATTATATACATCGAGATACATATCTCACATGGTTTATATGCGAAAACCTGTAATTATATACATTGCCTATGCGCGCGTGTATGCACGTATATATATACTGTATACATATAATCATCGTTGACGATATAAAAATGAAAAAAACAATATAGTCTACGTGACCGTGGAACAAAATCTTTCAACCCATACACTTAATTCCTAATTAATGTAAGAGTCGCAACGCGAATTAACAATAATTAAAGGTATGTACTTCCATGCGATCGTTACCCGAGACATATCTTAAATAATCAAACACCAACCGTCACCCCTTTTACAAAAGGATCTACCACCACCACCACCACCACCACTGAGATAAACCTCCAGCATAGTTCAACGACCCCCCCACTCTCTGCGTTTCTACCACGTCCCTCGTTAGCGCTCGCTCGCTCTGATAATAGACGATTGAATAATAAATAACGTGCGGGGTACCGCGCTCCTCTCTATCTATCTTTCTCACCTGTAGCACCACCGCTGCTGCTATCCACGTCGACCACGAGCTCCACCATTACCACTGGGATCGTCACCGGTGTTCTCGTACGCTGTTGCTGCTATATATATATATATATATATACTGTTGCTGTCACGCGTGGTCAACGCTTTGGATCATCATGGTTTCGGGGGTTGGTTGTAAAGAATATATCCTCTAGCGGTTGCACTGATCAATTCACTGACCGAGGTATACGTTATACAATCATAATAAATTGTTTACCTCGTGTGTATAGGGTTCCTCTCGGTTCCGTATATTATAGGATTGGTAGGTGTTAATTGCGTTGTTAATTATATTATATATAGTTTACCGTGGGAACCATGTACCGATTCGCGCACAATTAACCACGCACTCTTTGTTTTCACACTCAACTATATAACACGTACATTTATATTTTATATCCTTCACACTTTTTTTTCTTTCTTTCTTCCTTGTGACTTCACGGTTCGGCAATGCAGTAGTGATTCACGATAATCATTGTTTTTTTTCCTCTTATACCATTACACACCGTATAGTAGTGGTTTCTTCTTACACCGCACTTATACACACCGGGTGTTCTCACTTTTCTACACACACGTACACTCACACGCGTATTCGTTTATGTTTACTTCGCCGTTGTGTTGCCACCGGTCGTCGTACGCGGTCTTATCGCTTTCTCTCTCTCTTTCTCAACTCCTCTCTTCTTCAGTGCTCACGTTTATCGCGCGCTCGGTGATTTCGCGCGTTGAACGGTTGAGCGCGTAGATCCGGTGCCGTCGCTACTGATGATGTCGTCCCTATAACAGGCTGTAACTTATGTTGTCTCTTATTATTATTATTACCAATGCCTGGGTTATACCCTTGATTACAGTCACTTTGACGGTCCGATGCCCTCGCGAACCTTAGCATCTTACACGTGCTATCAACCACTCTCACTGTTATCTATTTATATTATTTATTTATATATAAATATATGTACCAATCCGCACTGGTAACCCTACCGTAACACCCAACAATCCATAACCCAAAATTAAAAAAAAATCACATGTATACAACGCAAACAACGTATATATGTATACGACGATGATATAAAACCGCACACCTAGCGTCGCGACCAGAGACAGCCGCGGTCTAAGCTGCAGCAGCTTCTCTCGCGCCGGGAGCAGTACAACTGCCTGCTGCGGCAGCCGCGGCGAGCGACAACGGCACGCGAATGCCGACGCGCGCGCGCGCGCGCAACTCCGTTCTCTCTCTCTCTCTCTCTCCTCTTTTACTCGTCGAATGCGCGCGCGCACGGCCACGTGGTGGTCAAAGGTCGCCGTATATGCCGCTGCTATAGTGTAGAGATATATACATATTATGCGTATGCGTATATAGATATAGTGGTACTTGGTATATGTATATAAAGTGATGTTGGGTGAAGCGGTTTGATAAGAGGATATGGAAGTGTATGAGGATATGTAGTATATAGGATATAGTCGTAGGATGTGTAGGATATAAGGAGGCGTGGTGTGTGAATGGAAAAGTGCATGATATATAGGGAATGGGAAGGGTCGTTGAACTTGCTTGAAAGCTTGCATGGTCGCGTGTGTAGCGTGATGGTGATTGAAAAATGTTGAGAGAGAGAGTGCGAAGTTGACGTATATCGTGCGGCTGGGCAAATAGAAAAGAGAAAGACCGGTCGCGAATGTATTTATAGGTTTTTAATATTCATTATTCATCGTGTCGCGGGAATTAGTATACACTTTGTTTTCGGATACATTGCATGCTTATATATATGTGTGGGGGGTATATTAATCCGGGAAAAGCTTGCGCTGTTCTCTGACGCATTCGGCGACTGCTTATCCGACGTAATATATGTCGGTGTGTGTTTGATTAATTATATCCTGAAATCGTCGAGTTTTTCTCATTGATCTTAATAATACGGTAGAAGTATAATATTTATAGTAGAGTGCGTGGAAAAGTAATACGCATATAGTTGTACGTAAATGTATAATAAATATATCATTTGCTCGAACTTTTTTCAGATCACGTGTGAATGTATATATGTGTATATGTGTATTAATTAAAACTTTATTTTTAAATAATGCATGTGAGTTTGGTGACGGACTGTCTGAGAAAGCTATGAGAGTTTGTAATTTTCAAAGGAAAACAACGTAAATATTACAACGCAGGTTGCCAGCTGTTTGTTATTATATACGTCGCTTGCTATATTTGTATGTATTAATCAAGATGATAATAAATAATTAATCATCGCCAAGAGCTTCGGTATAATATATATATATTGCGTCATAACAAATATGTGTATATTCGCGTCGCTGCGCTGTAACAATAAATCAAACACGCCCGCGCGTATCTCCATATTTGACATTGCGCAATATACAATATATATACCAAATCCAAGTAATATCGTTAATTACGAAATATTTAAACTGTGTATAAATATATAGACGCCAATCTACATCGACATCAAAAGATTGACCATTCGTCATCACTTATCAGAAATATACGTATATAATATATATGTGACCACCAGCTTTTTGATTTATATATATATATATATATATACGAAAGCCATAATATAGGTTTCGTTATAAAATCGGGCGAATAAATCCTCTTTATATACATTCACCAGCTGAGTATTCGATAAATTTTCAGCGGCGACTCGCCGAGGGACTATTAAGGCCTTTTGTTTTTTATAACCGGTGATAAAAAATTATACGACCAGCCTTTTTATGTACCACTGCGGCTATTATATATATATACCGCGACGTATAAAATAGGCGAAGCGTGCTCGTTGGCTAATTCTAGAAAAATATGTGAATAACCAACAACTATGCTTTACTAGAATTTCTTTTTCTTTTTTTTTTCTTTCTTTTTAAGTCCATCTTTGTTAATAATGTAGCTATGAAGACAATTAGTTAAACGTTTACTGTGTGGTCTTACGGAATTCAAACATTATAGAAATCATTGAACGATTCCAGAATTGTAAAACATTAAGAAATATTATTCTAAATGGCCTGTAGTTTATACCAAATGATGTAATGAAAATAGACACAAAGATATACCGTCAGTAAAACAAGAAGGGCAAACTTTCTTCCAAAGATACAAGAACAGATTATGTCAACGTCCAAATCGCCTAGCTACAAATCTACTAACATAAACCTTTAGTAATACCCTTAAAAAAAATACAAGTTTCTAATATTAAAAATGAATTGAAAAATTGCAAAGGATAGGTATTTGTGTATGTGTGTGTGTGCTGGAAATAATTTTATAAATCTTTAAATAGTATATAATTCACGTTATTATGGAAATAATGTAACCATTCAACTACAATTTCCTGATGCAAATATTTTAAAGCGCATTTAATATATCGAAATGTGAAACTAACGATATAATTATAATATATACGTATATCTGGCGATACACAGACAAGCCACAGCATTCACGATCACTTCCTCCGAGCGTTTCCTGCCAAGGGATGAAATTCGCCTATCCTATACTTATCACCGTGAGTGGGCGCGTCGCGATAAAAAATGCATTGATGCGCCGATGCATATACATATATACTTATATATATATCACGCCTGATAAAGTATACGATAAGGATGTAATCGCATTCGCAACACAGCGCTTATTAACACACTCGCGACGAGAGCGAGAGAGACATCAGAGCGGCAATTAAATTCATTGTTTCGCTCGCGTGCGTGCGTGCGCGACTTTTCTTATTGTTTTCCCCTCTTTGGCATCGTTTTATCAATAATATTGACGCTTGATTGGCAAGAGTATAGATATGTATACGTATGTGTATTCTCGGTGAAAAAATGTTTACGAGCTGCGCGCGCAGCCGCGGGTATATATTGAAAAATTTAGTCGATAAATATTTGATGTGTGCCGAGGAGCTTATATACGACGAGTTGATCGATGATCCGATAATAATATTCGTGTATTGTATGCGTTTTTTATTTTAGCGTCTGATGAGGTATTTTTACGTTTCGCCCGGTGTGTCACGGTTCAACTTTTACGTATATATATATATATATGGCGCTGCGTGTAATGTGAATAAAATGCAGTATTTTCCTCTGTGTGTAATGATAACATGTATATGAATTATGCATCCATATATGAAACGAGATTTTTAATTCTTTCAATATGAGAATAAAAAAACTTTTTTTAAATAAATCAACAATAGTATGATTTTATTGTTCTTTGGATATTTTTAAATGTCTAGATTTTTCCAAACTTGTTGAAACAAGCTAAGATTAGAAGAATTAGTGTAAGATTTATTATCCAAGTTTAAAACGTACCTCAATAACATTCCGAAAAATCGCACTTGACTCATAAACAGACACACTTGAACCTCTAAAAATATCCTTCCCAATAAAGCTCCACGTTTTTATTACAGGCTCAACCCGTCGTCATCTTCGCTTCTTTCACCTCATCCCCTTAATTCATATACATATACCTATATAGCCTGAAACCTTTAGCGCGATAACCATACGCGCAAACGTTAATCCCACCATTTACACCTGTACACAATGCTCGCGCATTATTTATTACAGGCTGTGTGTGTATATATGAGCGGGCTTACGGTTGTATTATAGGATGACCGCAATTAAGAGAATTATATACATATATATACTACGTTCTCTCTCGTGGCTCATTTACGCGCGTGCCAAAGAGAAAATGACACGCATGCGGGCAAATGATGCATCATCAGGGTGCTGCAGTGCGAACGCGAAGAATATTACAGAGGCGGTCGGTCTGCGGTTAATTGATTGAGCTTATATATATACACGTGTGTGTGTGCCTGTCTGTGGTATATATGAGAGCGAGTTTTAATTGTAAAATTGTCGCTTTGTATACGGTTATTATTGTCATGTGTATATGATGTATGTGTATGTGGTAGGGTAGACATTGTTGCTGCACATTTCAAACAATTGCAACGAAAACTAGCACATTTCCATGTCGCGTCGAAAACTAACACATTTCGAATTTCTGCGTGGAAGACTATAGTACATCTCGTGATTATGCGTCGAAAACTAACACATTTCGAATTTCTGCGTGGAAAACTAGCACAACTCGCGGTAAAGCGTTGAAAACTAACATATTCCGAAATCTCCGCGTGAAAAAAAATTATTTCAAGGTGACTCCGGCGAATTAGCGAAGTCGATAACCAAGAGAAAAGAAAAATACCTACTGAAAGTTAGAATTTTTTGTTTTTTTTTTCTCATGTAAAGTCACTAGGTGAACTACCGAGAAAAAATTTGTGAAAATTCAATTTTCAACATAGACTCTTATGGAGAGAAAAGCATTTTTTCTCGTCATTTCATAAAAATCGATAATTTTTTCATAAAACTACCTAGAGAGTATATAGCATTTATATACATAACTGATCGAATCGTGTTTAGTGTTCCACGTGAGATCGCGAAATGTGCTAATTTTCGTTGGGGGCATCGATATGGTTTTTTTTGTGAATGAGATAAATCATGTAAACTAGTTGGAACTAGTTGATTGTTTGGTGGAAACTACCGCTGAGTGTTTCTCAAGAGCAATTCGGATGCGATGAATGATAAATGAATCTGAGTCACAGTGAAATATGAAAAAAAAAACGTGCCATATAAGCATAAGTCGTTGAGTTATTCGATTACCGAGAATTGTTTTACTTAAAGTGTTTTCAGAAATTGATATGTATGTTGTATAAAAATTGTATATACTAAATATATAAATTTTATTCACCAAAATACTAAACCTTATTTATAATATACCTTTGTAACTTTAAACTTCGACGTTCAACGATACAATTCACAAACACTTATCTTCATTGTAAACTGCACGCAATAACCACACAGCGTAACTTTCGAAACATTTTCAAAAATTACGTATAACCACGCCACGTTTGTATACGAAACTTTACTATACCACACGTCAGATGCGCTAAAATCGTCTCGAAAAATCCGACCAAAACCGGCCTGTCGTCGACGACAGACTGTATATAACATCCCTCGTTGCGTATACACATATACATGCGCGATCTAAACTGAATCACGCAGGCACACGTGCTTCCGTCCTTGATATATACCTCGTATCTGCCCACTCCTTTCGCATATGCGAATACGTGATAGCGAGAGAAGATACGAGAGAGAGAGAGAGATAATGAGAGAGGACAAAGAGGTCCATTGGATTCCGAGATGTATATGCATATCCTGCCGCGGGATGGTGCGGTGTCAAGTGTTGCGGTGTATATGTATATCGATACGGTTGTAATTCGAGATATTCATTTGTTAATATATAATCGTATGGTATTTAATAGAGTTGTATAGGGAATGTACTGTTGGATTTCGAAATCTATATAATTATTGAAATCGTCTGCTTAACAATGTCAGGTATTGTCAATTAGCTGTTGTAGGGGTTAAAGCTGAAACTGTATAGTGAATTCAAATGTCAAATCAGTGATAATAATGTCTAAAATTATAGTAGCAAATTCATAACTAATGAATTACAATATTAATAATCTCAAAAAATATCACGAACATTGCAAAATTTCTTCACACTTTCTGACAATTTTTTATCCCGTTCAATCTCGTTACTTTAAAGCTAATTGTTCATTCAACTTTATATATACTTATAAATCATTTAATTCAGTAAAATTCAATTTAAATTTATTAAAATTGGGTCCTGCTGATGGATATATGCAACAAACGCTTGATACGTACTTGACCTTTGCCTTGGTATTCATCTCGCGTCTCCGCTTGCGACTGAGCCACTCCTCTTTTGGGTTTTCCCACCAATCTGGGAAAGTGTTGTGACTGACGAAGTCATAAAAAAAAGATAATGTCTCCAGTACACGCTTGGGTCAACGGAGTCATTCATATATTTAACATCTGATGTCAATTCTTAAACGCTGCCTTTTTTGTCTCCTACGTCGACCCTTTCAAGCACAGTAAGAGTAGTGGAACATTTTTATAAAGTGTACTTCGCACCTAATTAATTATTATATTATAACGGCATGTTGAGGAATGAAAAGTTTTGCGCTATTTTAATAAATCTTTAGTGAATTCTCAATATTATAATAAATAAATATTAAAAAAGTCACTTTTTTCAAGAAAAATGCACGTTTAAAAAAGTGAGCGTATCCAGATTCACGAAACTCTTAAGATTTTTATTGCGTTTTTTGTCATTTTTTGCGATTTTCAAATGCACTTAACTTTGCATATACCGAGTGTCCCATTCTAAAACTACCAGACAAATATGTAAGGGAGATGGAAAAAAACTTTGAATACAAAAGATGTACGATTCAGAGGGACGCAACTGATTGGTAATCTTAATCATGATCTTGGGGTCAAGGATCAATGTCATTTGGAAGTCAAATCGATATTTTTGCAAATGGGAACCCCCACCTTGGTCATCAACTTTTCATTCAAAGTTTATTTCCATCTCCTTTAGTTTTCGAGATATTTGCCTGGTATTTTTAAAATGGGACACGGGGTATAATAGTCCGATTTTAACCATCTCTAGCTGAAATTAAAGCTCTATATTCTTCTACTTTAATAGATACTTTCTTGTAAAAAATTTGTTGACATTTGAATCTTAATAATAGGTAATTATTGGTGACTATAATTTACGCCCATTTTTCCTATATTAAATTCCGATAAGAAAAATTTATTTGACGATAAAAAGGTGTTAAAAGGCCGTTTTCTTCGGTTCAAAATTTTTCTCGTCTCTCCAATGACCCGCATAGACCAAGAAAATATTTATTTCATAAACGTATCTCCAATTAATTTTTTTATCGGTTTTACGATCACTTTACGGGTACCCTACTCCCATACCTATCGCCAAAAACCAACAATATTTAAAACATACAATGCGATTCAAAAACACCACCACACACATATATCCCACACATTATATCCCTCAACAACCTCTTAGAAACCCGACCGTCAAACACGTTAATACCGCCCTTAAACGTAATTCTATCGTTTGCTCCCCACACACACACATATACATACACAGAGAGCTAACGCTATCATTTCCTTCCTCCGAAGCGATAACCCGAACGCGCGCAAGCACGAGGCACGCGTGTCATCCATCGGCTTGTTCCGAATAATCTCTCTTTCACTCAACGCCGCTGCGCTGCAGTAACATGTATAAGGCAGCGAATTCGTCATCAAATGTATACACACACACGTGCGCAAGTAGCGATAAGCATAAAAGCATCATCATTATTATCCGCGTGAATTTTATATATCTATATATATATTATGAAACGCGGCTACGACGATATCCGATTTCGCGCCTATATGTGTGTATATAAAGAATATAAGGTATATATGTGTATATGCGTGCGAGGCAGGATGAGAGGAAAAAAGTCGAGGGAGAGCGAGAGATTAGGGGATTTATCGCAACGAGCGACTTTCATTCATCGTCACGTGCTCGTCGTTGCATGCGCGGCATCTCTTAGTGTATTCGTATATCATTTTGTATATCCCGTTTCTCGTGTTTTATATTTTTCTCTCTTTCTTCTTCGTAATGTGGGCAAACTTATTTATGCATTTTGAAGAAAAAAATATGCAAGATGCAGCTACCTGAGTATCGCATCGTACGGGTTTTTATTTTTTTGTTTAGTTGTTTTAATATGAATAATCATTCATTTTAACGATTTAATCGTATAAGAAGTTCATGAAATTCATAGTGGTTGAATCGATATGACTAATCAATGGTTTAAAAAAAGGGGGTCGCAAGAAGTGTTATACCTGCATTAAGTTTGCATACGTGTACTTTTTTTTAAAGATCATGAAATGTTGTCTATGTGGAATATAATAAATATATTGATTTTACTATTAAAAATTCAAATATTATATATTTTAAATCTTTTTTCGCGTTTGTATTATATTAACCATTTTTGTTAATTATTGTTACTATGATCAATGATTGCAAAAAGTGTTATGTTTGCATTAAGAATCAATTATTATTATTATTATTGTCTATAAGTAGAAATAAATAAATATGTTGATTATATTATTGAACATTCATAATCGCCTACATATAGAGCAATTAATAATTGAATTATTCAGATAAAACGTACGTTTGAAAATTTTTTGCACGTTTGCATCGTCAGTATATGAAGCATTCGTTTAAATAAGGATCAATCATTGCTGCTACTTATCAATGGTAGATAAAAAGTTCTGTAAGAAGTATTATGCTTACATACTAAGATCGTACACGTGTAATTTTGCAAAGTTTAACATTATCCATATTAATATTTTATATTTGCAATGTGAATACATGATTATACTATTAAAAATAAGCAATTATCAATAGAGTACTTACATTATTAAGATAAGGTAACTTATGGTAATTAGGTCACTAAGCTAATTCAACCACTTTTTTACTTGCCTGTTTCCACTTATTCGAAAACTTAAATAACCAATGTCGACAGCTTCGAAACATGAAAAATATAACTTATAACTCGTTCTTACATCGCTACATTTTTATGTAATTTCTTTTTTTAATTTTCAACGAATTATAAAACTAAAAATACTTTTGCGTCTACGCAATTTATTTAATTCGGTCAAATTTTGTGAATTAGCAAATACTACAGTAAATAATAATGTTATAATTTAAACGTAACAAAGTAAAGAATAGAGCACTACCGTATAAAAATCAAAGTTTTTCATAGAAAAGGGGCGTATTTTTCATTTAGTAAGATATTTTCTGGTTTTGTCTGAACTATTTCTTGCGAAAATAGGGAAAACGAGACCAAGGATACATTAATTTTTTTTCTCTGCGTTAAAAAAAAACACTTTTTAATCCATGTATATAAACTAAATATTCGTTAAGCTGTATAACTGAAGAAAGAAACTCCATTTTCATAAGAAACAGTTCATTTTAGATATAACATAGCTTAAATCTCTAAACAAAAGACCCATTAAAAAACAATCCTTAGACACGCGTATATTTGTGATAAAGTACCTCTTGCAAGTTCAGTCAAATACAGAACCCACATCCCTGGTGCTCCCCTTGTGAGTATACATATTCCTTACAAGAAATTAAATGGGCGAAAGGACTTTAAAAATCTATTTCGCAAAAACTTAATATCTGCAGTAAAACTTGAACAATTTTTAGTTGCATAAAATTAGACATTTTATGAGAACAAATACCGCTTGTCAAAGGAGATTAACAAAAATTAGCTGCAGTTGTTGAATATAGACTACAGTTAACAGAGTATAACAGGGTTAACATCATAAACAGAATCGGACGGAAAAAGCAGTGCAAATCTATATATTTATTCGTTAACAATATCTTCGTGTTTCTGATAATTTCAAACACGTGTGCCTTAACCATCGAGTCAGTATCCTTATATCCAAATAAGCAATCTTCTCCTTCTATAAACCATCCGCATTATCCCAAGCATATTAATTATTGCTATTAATTAATCCAACCGAAAAAAACGATAAGAAACTATGTTTAGAAAAACATGCCCGATAAAAGTAGTAAGAAAAATTTATTCTTAGAACCGTCTTTCGTCATCGCCTTCACACATATACACGCACATCGTGCACATTCATTCTCACAATACACACTTCGCTATAACCCTACACTATTTTGCTTGCACGTTGCCTTATCTCCTTCCGTTAACTTCTCAGTTTCTTCGTGACTCTTATCGGTTCACTTTTTATCGCATTGTTTCTATTTGGCGTCGGACCCGAGAGATCGAAAGGTCACGTCGTCGTCGTCGTGAATCGATGATGTGTGCCAACATACTTATATATAATACGCGTACGCTGGAATCTCTATACGGCGAATGAAAAATATAATAAAGCAGTTGCGATTAAAATGATTGTATCTATGTGTAAGTTCATGTTGTTATACAACGAGTTGAGTTTTAATATATTTACACGATATTTCGCAGCTAACAAGTAATTAGCTAATAGCCGATGTCAGCTGGGAGTAAAAATTTATGTATTTACAAAGAGAGCATGTGTTCATGATAGCTTGTATATATCTATGTAAATACAACGTCTTTTTTAGTCTATATACTTGCAAGGCTGTGTACAAGAGCGCCTTGATATCGTGACTAATAATAAGGATATATACATGATACATCTTGGAAATACCGCGCTAAAGATAACAATACGCAAGTATGCGCATTGTTGATTCATGAGTGGTGAAAAAAAAAGAAGTTTGTACTTTGATATCATTCGACAAAACATGCGTCTCCTTTTTTATTTGATTTGTATCTTAATTTAGAAAACTTGATGTACTGTTAAAAAGTAAACATGTACCAGTTAATCTACATATTTTTTCAAACGCAATATAACGACAAAAATATTTTTATAAGACCAATAAAAAAAAATAACTCTTATAACTGAAACCGTTTTAAAGACCGAATTTGCTCAACCAGCAGGTAATTAAGTCCGACAATGTGCATTGCCCGAACAATTGTGCGCGTTGACAATAGATTTGATGAAACAGCTGGACGTTGATTACTAAGCGCTCCACTGGTCGAATGGAAGCGATTAGCAAAAGGGAATTGACTAATTAGTCGAACAATTAAACGAAGAGGTGGGAATCAAAATAAGTCATACTTTTTAGGTAGGCCTCGATTATGGGGGTGTGCCTTGGCTCTCCCGAAAGTACTATGCTTCATCAGGATAATGCAGACATGGGAATTAACGTAGAGTGCTGGCTAACGTCCGGAGCCGTTCAATCTTATCAGGAATATAAGTAGAGAAGATTTATAAGTCTCTCTCTTGTAGACTTGTTTAAGAATTTCTACAAAAAAAAATAAAAAATATCAGTATTATTTTGCACAGAATATATATTATATATATAAATTAAGTTACTTGTTTTCTAGAAAAGACCGATGCATAAACATTAAAAAAATTGTCAAAATTTTCAATAGGTTGGGTTACAACTTCAGATAAATCTAAAAAAATATTAGAGAAATATTGAAATGTTATGATTTAGTGTAAAACGTTTAAAATTGTTTGTTTTTGTATTGACTGTTTACCTCTCCAGGTATGACGATGCCATTTGACTTCTCTATCTTATACCCTTGGCGTTACTTACTTAGTAAGGGGAGTTTGATCCAGCTCGCCGCCTAGCGCATACTCGCAGAGATTGCCAGCGCTCTAAAAGCGGAGTGGGGGAAACAGCCGAGAAGACGGCTCCGCTTGGTGCATGGCGATGGCATGCCGCGGCTTTTCGCCTTTCTTGAGACTATTTAAGCTGACGATCTCTGCCGCTATCCGCTAGGTGGCGAGCTGGATCAAACTCCCCTTACTAAGTAAGTAACGTCAAGGGTAGATAAGGGAGTCAAATGGCATCGCCCGCATGACTTTTCGAATGTAATTGGAAATGTCTGTACATAATTACATAAGACTTGGCTTCTACTGTTTGGACTTTCGATAAAGTCTTTCTATATTGAGAAAGTAATATAATGTAATGTAACTTAAATAAACATAAGGTAAATGTACCAGTGACTAGCCACATACCAGTACCTAGCCATTTCAACATATTACAATTATTTTTATGATGTAGAAATAAAATTTTCAATGTATTATTAATAATTTCGAATTATTTAGTAATCATAATATTTAATAAAATTTTTTGTTCTTACCTATCTTGTTTATACAAATTATAAAAAATACTTTAAGTTCGACGTTTGATCCTGTATGACTGATATCGGGAATGTCTTAAGGTTTGACTAAGAAAAACGGCACACTTCTTAAGCTCATAATTAATGTTCTCATAATTTATATAATTATAATTATAATAATGATTTTAGAAATCGTTTCTTGGTAACAGCTCCATTCAATCTTTTTTTCTTGTAAGCTGCCTTCTTATTCTTGAGCATTTTCGAAACTAATAAAAATCCATATGGCAATTTTTGATCAATCAGATCTACCATTTGATATCTCCTCATTTCCGAGGCTAATTCCATCGCTGTTTTGCCTTCTGAATTGGTCCGTATCGCCAACAAATCCCGGGATGAGTGCTTCAGTAATAGCTCCATAATTTCGGTATGACGTAGCCTATCGGCTATATGTATAAGCGTCGTATATCTAAGAGTCGCATCAGCAACAGATGCGCCATTAATTAGTAGAGTGCGTACAATTTCGACTTATCCATTATTGACAGCCATATAGAGCGGTGTTTTATTTTCATAATTCTTCCGTGGATTTACCTCTGCGTGGTATATCAATAAAAGGTCTACCATGCGTGCATTACGATGACTAATTGCTATGTGCAACGGTGTTAAGTTAGCGTCTGTGCTGGCATTAACTTCAGCGCCACGACGTAGAAGCCGCTGAACAATCCAGAAACAATTATTTAGCAGTGCATGGTGTAGAGGCGTGTGCCCTGACATGTCCTTTGAGTTAACCTCACTGGGAAACTCATCTAGGTAGCTATTTATGACTTCACCTTTGCCCTTAATTACAGCTACGTGGAGCGGTGGCATCTTGGCGGACTTACAAATGGCTGCCATTCTTATATATATATATATCAATTTAATATATCAATTTCTATATATATATCAATTTAAAAAAAAATTTAATTTAAACAAGAAAAACGTCAATGAGGGTTTCGTCCCGGCTGCTAGAGTGGACTCGTCAGTGATGCTCTAGTAGCCTCCATCAGACTCAAAACCATCAAAATATATTGCCTGAACCTTTGTTTCTTATAATAGAAAGTAAGACTCCATCAATAGGTGGATATTAGTACATCGGCGCTGCGAGGGCAGCGCTCTCGTTAGTTTGGGAATACAGCGGTCTGACTTTGGGCGCATCTCTATGCCGAGTCGGGATTGTTGTTATTCCGAGGTCGTGTACTCTATTGCCTCCTGCCGCTGGCTCGCCGATGCTGCCGCTGATGAAGGAAGCCGTTGGCCCCGTCCGGTCGCCACTCCGCCGCTGCTGAGGCCGTCCCTTGCGGCTCGTCGTCGCCGCTGTCCAGGTCTCCCGCCTCTCTCTCTCTATGTGCGTAGCCCGGGTTGGCGCGCAGTCGGCGTCGGTGGCGCAGAAGGTGTATTGGCCTGCTTCGGTTCTCTTCCTCTCTCTCTCTAACTGGCACTCGCGTGGCTGTCGCGGATCTAATTGAGATGTACGCTCGAACGCGGTCCGGCTCGTACGAACTACTGACTCGCGCTTACTCAAGCTCGCGGCCCTTGATGATTCTCTCCCATCGATTCTGCTGTCATCCTGCGTTGCCGTCTCCGCACCTTGCAAACATTTTCCAAATATATATTTGGCAATCTTGCGAGTGCGTGAGGGCGACGGGTACAGCAGCGAGAGAGAGAGTCTAAGGAATGTCAACAACAACAGACATTCCTCGAGGAAATAGCTATACGAGCAATTTCCTCACCCCATATTATATTATAATTGTTTGAATTTTTTCAGACTTGGATGGACTTGGTGGCCACAGCCCACCAAGGTATGCAGCTTATTATTAATGAAAACAATTGACTTTAATGAAATTTTTCAATGTATATTTTTGTTCACCGACTTCATTGAATTTTTTTTTTTTTTTTTTTTTTTATTATCCTCCTATTATTTACAATCTGTCTCGCTTCTGACAATAAGTAAATTTTTTTTAACAATAGTATAACATGTAAGTACTTACCCAGTGGTAAGTACTTCTACTCGAAGACATACATTAGTAGTTTATTTTTATATTGTATTTTGTGAATTTATTGTTTATAATATGTGTATATTTAAATTAAATAAGTGTATTGTATTTTTTGAGTCGCGTATTGGTGATGGTCTGCAAGAGCAAGTTTGTTGCTAACTGGTTAGGATGGTGGGTTAATCTTTCCTTGTATCTATTGAGAAATGTTCTTATTTCTTCTTTTATAGTTGGTATTTGCAAATCCTTTCTGATTATCTCATTTGGTACGAACCATGGGGCGTTAGTTATATTTCTTAACACTTTTGATTGAAATCTTTCTAGTATTTCGATGTTTGAATTTGATGCAGCCCCCCAGAGTTGGATTCCGTATGTCCACACTGGTTTCAGTATGCACTTATATATTAATAGTTTATTATTTAGTGTT
>JAWWEQ010042522.1:0-17811 GCA_035583055.1 Torymus tubicola | reverse complement strand
TAATATTGGTTGATGATTGATGACTACTTTTCGTCAATTTTTCCCATGTTAAATTCCCATAAGAAAAATTGATTTGATGATAAAAGGGTATCACAAGGCCGTTTTCTTTGGTTCAAAATTCTTATTGCCTCTTCTATAACCCATAGAATAAGAAAATAATTATTTTAGAAGCGTGCCTCCAAATTTAATTTTGCTCGTTTTTTGAACCAGTTTAGGGCAAAGTTTCCGTAGAATTCGACATATAATATTGTCAGGAAGGCGGCGCAACGGGAGAGGACACGAACTTGGTTGCGCTTGGCTGGCGACGACGCGGCTGCTTTGGAAATCGGCCAATGTCGCGGTTTGCCGGGTACCCCGATATATATATGCACGCGCGTGCTAAGAACCCGACCACGAAGAGAAAAGGTAAAAAAGATATTGCGAGCGGTCGTTGCTGACGTACGCGCGTGTGTATATATATATTTATTTATTTATTTTCATGAGAGACACGGAAGGGCAGTGGTCCCTTGGGGGGACGATGATGTGTTTGGGTTGGTCGATTGATGAGATGCGGTTATAGTGTAAGAAGGTTGCGGTTAAGCTGGTGTTGGTTTATTTTTATAGTATACACATACTTTTTAAATTTTCAATTGTGTATGCGTAGTTGATATATTTGTAAAAGATAGTTTTATGCTTTCAGGGGTATACTATTTAATATAGACGATTATTTAAATGGACATATATAACTTATTAAATTGATCTGAGAAGTCGCATTCCGCACTTAAGAAAAAAATGTGATTCAACGCTCTGAAATCTTGATACAAAAGCGTCACAACGTTCGCGTCCGCATATCGTCTAACTTCGACTTTGACGTACTATCCCCAATCAATTTTATGTAACATTACGTTCCTTGTATATATAGCACGGGATGCAACTTCGGTAAGTCCCTGCACGTAATATATACACGTAATACATTTATGCGCACACACGTGCGATCACGAATCGATTTTTATTCATTTTCACTTTTATCCTGCCGCAGGAATCCCGCGACTCTGTCATGTTTCTTTTATAAGTACATATATAAGTCAGATACACACACATACACATATATACTTGTAAATGTTATTGTATGTATATATTCCTTTACGATCGTCTTCACGTACGTGGAGGGATGGATTGTTTTTTTCACGTCAGTCGGATTACACTTGCCGATGCTCTTCTCAAAGCCGTCGTGAGTAATGGGCCATATCGCTTTTGATGTGCGCACGTATACATATATAAATATATAAATGCGTCCATGGTCGCGATCGATGCGGTTCTCTTTTTTTTATTTTACGTAATTTTAAACTGCTTGTGCAACAAATAAATTGATGTGTCTTAGGTTATGGTCAATTTATAGTTGTGTTTTCATATAAGCTTGACGAAAATATTATGTGGGTTAGTCGGTGAACGTAAATGTAATCAGTGATTTACTTAAAAGGCCAGCTGTAAGCTTTGTTTGCTAATTATAAATTTGTCATTTCAAACGTACGGTACCTTTATTATACAGTCAGGTGTTTTACCGGTAGCTTTATAGCGTATATAATGTGATAGACCATTTTTTTATATACGAAGTGAGAAACTTAGTCACATATATAGGAGAGATATATAATTATCAAACAATACGCGATAGAACGTAGCAGTAATCAAACAAATTGTGTTCACAATCCAACATCTGATGAATATATCTATATTCGCAATTTCGAAATTTCTCGAGCTCGTAAATATATCTTTCATCCTCGGTACAGAGAGCATTCTTCTCAAGTCAACTGCTGCTCAAATTTTCAATGTACACAAATGTTTAACAAAGAATCTTGCTCCTCTTGCGCAATGTGAGTATAAGTATATATATATATATATATATATATCGGTGGATCGCTGATAACACATGCCAGTCGTGTAACAACGCGCGGGATTCTAAGAAAAGTGTGGGAAATGCATGCCCGAGGAAACGTATCTCTCTGTATGTGAAATTTATTATTTACTTATTAACGTAATTTAGAAGACAATTTCTAATACTTACACTTAAGGTTGGACAGCGCAACGTGCAGTACGCTTATAATTAAGAGTAAACATATTGCCTAACGTTACGACGGTATAAATAATGACAAAAATGTCAATGTTTTGAAAACTATATAAATAAACGTTTCCATGTTATATTAGATCATATAATATATATGTAATTTTCTTAATAAAAATATTGTGTCTACCTGCTGATAACAATCTGTAGAACAATCTTATAGCAACTACCTATAGTTTAAACGATTAAGTCTTCGTATGTATAATCGAATTTAAGCGGATTTGTGACTATATGTTATAACGAAAAAAAAAACAATTACCGAATGATTCTCGAACATTCTCTATATAAGGAATTCAAAATAATCCAAGAGACAACTTCATAGCACACACTTATATATTACATCGCGTTTCTGCATGCACGAAAGCAATCATTATATACCTATAGACACAAAAACTTCCTTTTCCGCCTCAACCTATATACGCGAGCCATGTATTGCACAATCAAAAGCATACATTATACAAGAACCGAATTCGGTTCTTCGACGGGGGATGAAAATTCTAGAACGTACCCGTCGCAACGTATAGTCATAAATTTTCCACGTGCGCGCGAACAGGTAATAGTATACAGCGAGCAGTTCTATATACTCACGACTTCGAAACCTTTTCTGTATATCTATATATAACGTATAGGAATATACTCTTGTTTAGCTCCACATGTTGCCAAGAAAATGACAACGGCCGCGTGCGAAAGACGGAATTTCCGCGAACAGCTAAAAAACATCTCATGTCTCGTGACGAAGACGAAGAAGTATGTTGGTGCCTCGACGACGACGACGACGACGACAACTACGTTGCTGCGACGCAGTACATGATGTCATTATGACGATACTATGACGCATCATGCAAATTGTTGGTAACTAGCCCGGGGTATTTGGTACATGGTTGGGTGTCGGACGTATAGGTTCATGATTTTATATTGAAATAGTCGTGTGTTATTATATATGGTTGGAGAGATGCTCGATGTCTTTATCGCGCGATGAGGCGCATGGTGGAAACGATGCGTGATTTGGGTAATATGTAAGCTGTCGCGTGGATGATTAAAGGGAGGCCCCGCTTAATTGTAGAGTAAATAGATAAAAATTTTAAGAGTTGAAGTTTATACAGAACGTTGACGCACGGCATTTGCCATGCTAACAATGGCCTTTGTATGTTGAGATTTTTTTACAATGCACACGCAGTGGTTTTACGGTTCAGAAGGTTTTTTTTAGCTGCACGAGACGCGGTGAAAACCGCAGCATACAAAGAAACAAATTTGGAGTAAAGCTACGTTGTTTAATCCATTTTTTAAACTCCGTTTGTTTCTAAGGTAATGGTTTGTACATTTTATTACATTTAGGATTTATGCAAAGTTTATATTTAAATTTTTTGACCCCTGTTAAACTTTTAAGTGTTTGTTTAAGAACCAATGAAACATTTTGAACGATAAAGCTTTAATACAGTTCCTTGAAATTCTATTTTATCGCAAAATTACTCTGGCATCGAAATTTATAATTATAGATTAAAACAGTTATAGCAAGCTATTCGTGGTCCGAATGATGAATGATTTTCAAAAAGGAAAAATAAGGTAAAACTAATTGCACGGCATAAGCTTGAAATTCCAATAATTCTTTTTTATATATAAAAATACCTATAGGCCTATACATATTTACTATTTTTCATTTCGTTATATTCAATGTCACATACGTGACTCGCAGGTAACCGTATGTATTTTTACCCTGCATTGTCACCTCATAAACTACATCGACACCAAAATACACCAATATATTTTTAGTCGCATAACCATCGTATCTGCACAATCACGCGTCTAAATCCACTACCAACAACACCACGGTATACATATACATATATATAGTCGAGCTCTTCTAATTCTGCATCAATATCAAACCGGTAGCTTAATGCGAATCAGAAATCGACGCTTAATATTATATACACTGCTACGTCGATTCTCTCGAAACGCGCAAAAATAAACGGCGCGTGTGCGAGGGTGGCGGCTTGGACCAAAGCCAGACGCCCGCCAGACACACACGCGTGCGGCCATGACAATGTGAGATTTTATTATACAAACGTGTATATATATGTGTGTATCGTGTTATATTGTAGAGAGAAAGAAAAATTTCGTTCGTTGAGGTCGCGGTGCCTGAGTGTCTACAACTTCGTCTACGTAATCGTCGCGCTGATTTTTCTAGTGCGCGGTGCTTTATCGGTAATGATAAAGGAACACACGCGTAGTGGAATTTTACTATATGTATACGAAGCACGAGGTGAAAGAGTATTGGGTGTTGCTAAAGGTTGTTGTTGCTGTTACGAGGGTTAATGGATTTTTTTTACGCGGATGAAAATATTTTTTTTAAGAGGTGTTGAGCGGTATCGTAAAACCGGAGAAAATGATGGGAATTGCCCGATGATCGTTCTGGTGTTTGTTTTCATAATTTCTTTTTTGGTCATTCAGTTGGTAAAGATTTATTTTTAAACTGTTTTTCAATGGCGTGACAAAATAAAGAGACATGTGAAGGATATAACAAAGAAAACGAAAGGAAAACGTTTACGTTTGAGAGGTGAAATTTATGCTTTTTAAGTTTTAAGAGTATTGTTTATCGGTAAATCTGTAATGGCGATTTTATGTCAACATGGTACTTTACATCTACAATCTTATAAAATGTATTTACAGGAAATGCATGACTATTAAAAAAAAAATTGACTTTAGTAAGTTCCAATGTCCCCTGTTGACTGGAAAAAAAGACAGGAAACAGTAGCTAATCTCTTATCAGTTAATCAAAATACCGCGATAGTCAATTGATATGCTATAATTTAACCGTAATCAATTATATGATTCCCGCTACGCCGCACATACATGTAATTAAAGGTCGTGTAAAAACCGCACATACTCATCATTTATCGATTTACGTTTCCTGAACAAATAACAATGTATCGCGGATGTAATAGAAATTTTTCACCACGTTGCATGGGGAAACTTAATCCACAACACAATCTGTTGTAATCTAAAAAACGCTGAAATTCATTTAACACATAGCTTATAGAATTCGATTGGCAGTTCAAATGTAACCTAATAATAGTTGAGATACCATCAGATCCCCATATACAGCTTTTCTCGGTATATAAAATCGAACGCTACCGTGTCGCGTAGAGACAAACGCGCGGAAAAAGAAAGGGAAATTTTTCAAAGAAGTGAAACTGCAGCATTCATATATATATATATATAATACAGTATCGAGCAAAACGTTTTACACTATATACAGAATGGAAAGCGCGATAGCGATTTTTCCATCCTCGCCATCGCTACCGCCTTTTCTATCGAAATTGTTTTCTGCAACAATGTAACGACTTTCACTATCTCTCATCGATATCCCAATAATACCACCTCCTCGCCCCGTCCAATCGTCTGGACGATATTTTCACTCACGAGTATATACACTACTGTACTCCTACTGAACTTCTTAAAAACAAAAAGAAAGAAAGAAAAAAAAAATGAAGGTTTCGGTTCGTTATTTTTGCATATATATATACACACACGCGAGAACCTCTCCAGAAATAAACTCAAGCGCTTTGCGATGTAAACAAAAACGACAGTATTATACCTCGTTATACCCGTAAAACGCAGTAGCAACAGTAGCAGCTACCAAAGCAAACAAGCGCCACTTGGTATTCGCATCGAGGGCTATACTACTTTATTATACATGCATGTGTTATATATACTCGCGAACTCCTACGTTGCCGGCCCTCTCTGCGAGTAGAGAGATAGTGATCGCGGATCTCCTGCGGGTGTATATGTATAAGTGTCCAAAGGAGAAAGTGATAGCTATTATACACGGTATTGTTGTCCGTAGGGTTCGCAATTGCGATTCGTCGAGGGTTAAACTGTATGGATGAAAAGGAACGAGAATTATCAGTTTTTATTGTATATGGTATACACTTTATTTTGTTTATCTTTGGCGGCTAGATGTACTGAGATTAATAGAAAGAACTCGAAAACTCGAAAATTCTAATGAATAGCAATAATCGCGAGAGTAATAAAGATTATCGCGGAGAGTTGTATGTTAAAGTTATATGTGTATTATACGCGGTTTATTACAGAACGACGTAAAAAATACGACATCAGAGTGCCGATGTACGTTTTTTTTTATTTTATGAAGGTTTGGTTTACGATGCTTTTAAAATTATAAAGAATGTTACAAGACAATAAAAAAAAAGTAATGCTATTTTACGAGTCAAACAGCGCGCGATCAATCAGAGATAAGTGTAAAATTATTCTGGTCTTTCGTCTTTTTCAAACGCAAAGATTGTACATATACATATATTTGTAATGGAATTGAAAACGAAAGTAAATGCATTGCCGCACGAAGAATTTCACTTTGTTCAGAGCGCGACGCGCGATAACGACAAATATTTACCTCTCGAAGCTCGCGCACAAAAGAAAACAATGTTTTTACAAGTAATACACGTCGCGATAAATATTATTTTTCTCCTTTTCTTTTCTCTCCCTCTCTCGCTTTCCTCGCGCGTTCTCGCTCGCGAGAGAGAGAGAAAGAGAGAAGAAGAAAATGCGAATAACCAATCTAACCATCAAGGTTACCGCTATATACTTATTAGAATTGACGTCCTTATACAATCTTAACTCGACCAATAAAATAAAATAAACCATGATTCTGCCAAATAAAGTATATAAGTACCGTATTGCACACAACACGATGATATTTTTATTTCTAACAATAACGCGGTAACTGCAGTTACATAAAAAAGTCTACACACACACAATATATATATATATATCGATAGAGAATTTAATCCACCGGCGTCATGCAATTTATGCGCTATATATCTATAATACATACTATATACTCTAAAGTAACACAACAAAACAATAAACATCACGTAACGTACAGCGGCATCGAACTTTTTTTTTCGACACAATCGTGTATATATATGTACAAGCTTGATGTACTTACTTACGCGCGTAAGTGTCTCTCTCTCTCTCTCTGATAAGCAGCCACAGTGACGGCGATAAAGAGGTGAATGACGCGCGACGATCAGTTTTCTGCGTGGTATAATATATACATTAAAGGAATGGATAGTTCGCAGCTTCTTACGATATATACCGCGTGCGTACATTATAGTGGCACGTCGAGATCAACCGTATGTTTTTACGCGCGCACGTATAGATCGACGACGAATCGATCGTCAATGTTGGAATAAAGTTTGCTTTGCCGATCACGAGTTACAACGTAAATATATACAACGCTGTGAGCTGCGAGGGTGCAGATGTTCTTTTTTGGCTTGTTAGCGGTGACGTAGTCTGTTATAAAGATGAATATTGATGTAAGTGATTTGGGAGAGAGAGAGAGAGTGAATTGGATTGAGGAGATTATGTGGTTGTTAGAGTGATTAGGGGTTTATTAAAAATAAGAAATAAGATACTGACTCGCTTCGAATATTATAGCACGACAAAACTTGACCCTTGCAGAAGGGGTTATAAGTTTATCGCTCTTTGCGTGGCCCTATATAAAGGTCCGCGCTTCCACCTCTCTGACGGCGCAGGTGTATGAATAATTGGAAAAAGGAAAAAATTCAATATGGCATAATTGGTGTTAGCACTCGAAATCGATAAGTATACATATAATGCATACTATAGAACATTGAACTATAAAAATAGCTTGGAAAAGATAGAAAAACAGGTTGTTAAAAGCGTAAAGTTTTCTAAAAAAATATTTTTCAGATCACTGCGGGGAAACTTAACGAGCTCTTCGATCGACAAAAAATTCAACGTATTCTGCAAGGTCGTTTCACTGTAAACGAAACGTCATTTACATATAGCCGATATTGAAATACGGAATTCATTTACGGAAAATGATGCGGAGAGAAAACGCACATATACGGTTATTTCTGGTGTATACTTAACTTTTCAGTTTTAGAACAAAAAAAAATTTAAATGAAGCCACGTGTTCTTGACACATAACTTATCTATAAATAAAACTCAAAATGTTTATAATTAAAAGTTATTAAAAGGTTAAGAAAAAGTTAAGACCACTGCTATTAGATGTTAGGTTATTCGTGTAAGTATATGCTATTTATGAATTATTTTGTAGAGAAAAGGGAGATTATTTGAAGATTTAATTAAAAACTTATATAGGCTTTTATCATTAACCCTTTCATTTTTAAAATATATCCCAATACTATATATAAAAGTTAAATATACGCGAGAATTACTCGTACATGAAAGAACAGCGCAATTAAAAGCTGCTTTCATCAGTTACATCTTTTTCACCAACTTTACAAACCTTATATACGCACGCATACTGCATGCACAAACAATTCGCACGTCGTATAACAACGCAAGCATTTTGCGGTTATACCGGAGAAATCCTTTCTTTCTGCGCGACTCCTGCAAAAAAGCCATGCAACCGCGCGGTGTGTTCTCAATGACAAGGCAAAAGAGATCGATCCTGGCCTTGCCACCAACGCCATGTATACAAAATGTAAGCATATATTATAAGTAAGCGAGGGCAAGAACTTGCAGGCGAGGATCTCGCACTTCCTGCTGCGAAGAAAAAGCGAACGATCGATGGTTTTCTTTTTATATGATTGGTATGGGGGCGGAAACCAGTGCGAGTATAATGAGCGCAAAGTGTGGCTTAGGCCGTATGAGGTGTAAAAATATTGATGGATGTAAATTATGCGTATTTTACGTGTGCGGTTAGTAGTGTACAAACAATTGAGGTTTGTAAGTGAAAAATGGTCCAATTTTCTGGTATAACGTTTGTATATACATATTATACAGAAGTAGACACGGAGTTAATTACTAAAGTGTTCAAATTTCATATAAAATAATTCCAATTACCATCGAAAGTGAAGTAAGCGTTAAATTGACTAAAGCTAACACGCGTGTACGGCAATTTCATCTGACACCTTTACTTTGACTTCTTAATTAACATAAATTAACGGAAAATCGCGCGCTCTATACGGGCTACTTCTACTTCCGTGTTTGGAACGCTTTCAACTTTCTTGCATATAGATATATATATACAGTGTAAAACATTTTGAAAACGCTCCTTTCCGTTCAGTTTCCGAAGCTCATCAAAAAAAGATCCATCAATATATATCGATTCTCCTCTCAACACCGGTAACAAGAAAGGCATAAACAATTCAGTTGATTCAAAGTGTATAATGCCGGCTGTAAAGCGGCATGCACTTATATATATATATATATATATATATATATATATACTGGAACAGTAAAGTGGTGTTGCATATTAATTGAGAAAGTTTGCCACTGCTGCTGTGTGTGTTCACGCCTATATAGGTAGTTTAATTTGCAGCTTGCTAATCGTGTCTTTGGCACGTTTCACCTGCTTCGGATTCTAGCATGAGTTTGCGACGGTACCTTTTAAATACATATATAACGTGGGTTCATATATACTTCTCAGGTGTAATAATCTACGCTCGTAACAATTATAAATTCCGTCCGCATATTAAGCAATGAATTAGCGAATGATGTTTAACCCAATCAACGATACAATCTACATTATAATAAAAAACCTTAACCAAGTATATCATCATCACTCAACATCTACGGTAAGTATACCATTGACACTTAAACCTATCCACACTTGGAAATCTTCGCACGCGACGACGCACGAGCAGCCGATGACGAAGTTGACAACGCACTGAATGGGTTAACATGCATAGTGAAAGTGAGAAGTCACGCACGTGACGGCGTGCATATATATACATAAAAGCTCGCCGGGGCATTATATATATAGCGCGAACGCTACTTTATATACACACGTGCGAATTTACGAGTCGTCGTCGTGTGATCACTGTTTCTCGTTGTATACAGCTGCACGCGGCCGGCGAAAAAGAGAGATTTGTTGTAATTGGTTTATGGAAATCGAAAGTTGGAAGGCGCGCAAGCGTGTGTAAAAGCTTTGTGTATTCGATGCGGGACTTGGTTGGTCGATGATGTGTTGCGAAATAAAAAAGTATATATAGTTTTCCTTTTCTAACGGGAAGGTATATATTGATTTGAAGTTTTAGTTTGAATGATTTGAATATATTATCTCATAAATTATAGATAAAGTATATTTCTAATATACGGTTTAATATACGGATGCTGTAAAAATCACGTTTTTTAGGTGCTTAGGTAATCGAAAAGAAGTGTTTTATATTCGTATAGATATATTTCTCAGTAAGAATATGACATATAAGAAGATTATATATATATATATATATATATATATATATATATATATCCGACATTTTATAACCTTCAGTATTCAATTAAAAGAAAATCCTATATAAAAGAATCCTCGATATGTACCGATTAAATTATATTTTCGAAAAAGTATTTATATTTAGAATCCCGGTCACATGAATTAGCATATATTCGCGGCGGGACGTGCTCAAAATATGCTATAGGCATCTTAAAAAGAAAAAGTGAAAACATAGATGATATTCTGACCTTCACTTCGGAAGATATAACGCTATAACCAAGTTAAAAACGACAAAATACGCTATACACACACGATATATATATATAGCATACCATCGAAAACGCAAATTTTCACGCACGCACCATATCAACTGGAGAAAGTCATATTATATATATATGTTCCAACACCCGAAATACACCGCAGAATCAGCATAGTCATATTACGCTCTCCACGACTCTTTCTCGACTTTCTTCGAGCTCTCAAAATACGCACTATAGCCGTCCACACCTCGTTAAAAGACATAAAAAAAACTTATACGCGCGAACAGGCGTAAAGCAAAAAGGAGGATAAATAAAGAGAGAGAGGGAGAGGGTGAGACGATAATGAAACACCCGTGGGTCGTTGCCTCCGCGCGGGTTTACGTAATTCGCAGCAAACGTCGTCTGCGAGAGTATAATGTATAGGCACGTGGTAATAAAAGACTATAGAAGACACGTGTATGTAACGGCGAAAGGTTCAGATCGATATATATATAAAATATTTTAAAAAGTTTAATGTTAATTAGTGTCATATACACTCTACGTTTGGCGGAGAAAATTTTGGAAGTAGAAAAGGAAAGTGATGACGCGGCGAAAGTGCTGTGTGCACTTTATGGCATGCACCATGATGATCGACGATTGCAACAGATTACTTTCGTTTGTTTAATTATTAATGGTATAAAAGAAAAATATCTGTTGAGGTGGTAAAGATAAAAGCCGTGAGAGCGGAGGACGCGCTTACAAATGTATAGTAAGAGTATGATCGCAAGCGAAGGTCAAGCAACAACAAAAAAATAAAGAATTAAAACTTCACTGTCATTAATATTCAGACGGTACGTTTCTACAATATTATTATTATTCGCCAGGCACCGAAAATAATTTCTTCGTGCATTTCTCATAATGTTCAAATTTTCACGGATATTTGAATATAAATCAATACGCCAAACACACACATAAATATACGCACATATATGGAGAGTTCTATACCCCGCACGTGCAGCCTTCACAACTCGCGCGCAAAGTGTCATTACACGCGCGCACACGCGTCGGGATCGTAAATTAATGACTTGCCGCTGCACGAGACGAGGCCGCACCCGAAGAGGAGCGAAAGAGAGAGAGAGAGAGAGAGAGAGAACCTTAGCGCAAGGTCGCACGCATCTGCAGCGAGTTGTTATCACGTCCGAGCACACGTGTGACAAGCTGTCGAGGGATGCAATTGGCTTAGATTTTTCTATATGGTGCTTGTGTTCTATGGTATGAGACAATTCTGTGCAAAATTATACGTGCATTTAAAAATCGCAAAACAGTAACAAAAACCAATGGAAATCTTAAGAATTTCGTGAATTTGAAAAAAAACGCGTTCATTTTTGTCATTTTATTCGTTATATTCCTATGATCCACGGAATAAGAAAAAAAAATTATTTCAAAGGCGTGTGCCACTAAATTAATTTTAACCACTTTAGGGAAAACTTTCCGTAAAATTCCACATATATATCAAATTTGTTGATATAGTAAATATATGTGGAGGATATGAATTATGTAAGTGATATGTATGTGCGTAGGTGCGCTTTAACTCACGTGACGATAAAAGGTTTGGACTGCAACAATAAGAACGTTATATTTTGTATAACTCACCTGAAACAGAGGAAAAAAAAATTTTCATTAACTATTTACGTTATGCGGATATGATAACTTAAATTACCGTGAAATATTTGCGTTACACAATATTTCTATTATTATTGTTATTACTAGTATACACGAATAACACCACATCCGCACTCGGTCGTCGAGTTAGCCTGTGCTACAAGTATATACACCTGTACATCCTATACGCACTATAGAAAACAACATGCCAAAAATACAACTCTTTCGCCGCATTACTAGACATACCATTCATATCCTCCCTCGCAGCAATCACGTGTTTATTACCTGCGCGTGAGCACAAAGTAACGCGCGGTGTATATTATTCGCTTGCTCGAGGGACCAGTAATGGAATAGATGCGGTCCTGCCAAGAGTATAATTTCCCGCTGAGCGAACCGCTGCGAACCGCCGAAAACTGGTGATTCTATTGGTGTGTGTGTGTGTCAGAGACTTGTGCAGAGAGTCACAAATATGTGTATATTTTGGCACAATATGATGAGAAAACGCGAGAGACGGAGAGATGCATATGCGAAGAAGTCTCGTGACGCAGTTGGAGACGTGCGCGTATATAAAGTGTTTTGATAAGATCATCGATTCGCAAACGCGTCCTTATATGGGGAGGCATTTATAATGCGTATATAGCTGCATTGTGCGAATATATATGTATTTTTTTTTAATTTATGCATATTATAGTGGAGGAAATTCCAATGCGACATACTGTTGAGTGAGTGATTTGTATATAGATGTGTTGAGTTTTACAGAATATTCGAGGAATTTTGTCGTACAGTATGTCAAAGGCTATTAGCTATAGGCAGTTATAGATTTGTACTCAATTAACATAGTGTAATTGTAAGGTAACAAAGAGCATATATAGCCAGACAATTTCATTGCTAATTTTTCAAGCTATTAGTGTTGTTTCCGAGAATGCAGATAAAATATTGAGGTTTAGCATTCGACTAAGTAAATCTAGGAGATAATCAATCAGTATAGTCTCATGCGAGTTCCATTAATAGAATGAAAAATTATTTTTAAACGTAAAAAAAAGAAATATCTGCACATTATTTCCTCGATATATATCATACCGTATTTGAATAATGCTATTAATTTTATTCAAGATTTTTCCTCAATAATCCGTAGCTGCAATAAAAGATTTTCAACAAAAACTCTTGTGTCTCCATATATTGGAGAAAAAAGAAAAATTTCCATTTCATTCGATTTCCTAACTTTTGACGATAAAGAAAAAGATTCCGGATCTTATATCTTTGAAACTAATAACTATATTACCATAATACTTCGTTTTTTGTATCTCAATAAACCGTTACAAGATCTATAAGTTATTTTTTCTAAAAATATACATGACAGCTATCGGCACTTTATATTCGATATATAAGTCGATCGAACATCCGATTTGCGTGCAAACTGCAAAAGTATGGGACGAAAAGAAAAAGAAAATGCGTAAGAAATGGAATAAAAAAGAAACGGTATAATGGCATATGTAACTCGTTTTGATGTACCACGAGATGATCAGGTGGCAAGAAACATGTTACCGGCGCTTATCATTCGATCAGCCATTGATTTATACCGCTAGTTACGCGCGTATACAAAGGAACTTGAACGCGAGAAGAAACGATTTGAGCCTCCTATAAAGACTTTAGATAATAATTATTATCGACGTGATTTATTTCGTATACCGATTAAGACCTATATATATATATATTTTTCATCGATAGCGCGGTTTAAAGTGTTAATGCTTTTTGATAGTGTATCTGTGAATATTAGAAAGTCACTAGATCACATTCAATTAGAAGAGACGATATATTGCATTCAAGTGGTTGAGGGCATGATTGGTTTGACATGATTTAAGCGTAACTATATACATAAATGTCAACATTCTACAAGTTCGCAAGAAGTGGAATTTCAAAAAGCATTTTAATTTTTGTAAAAAATAATAGCAATAAAACATTATAGTTCATATTATATCTATATTGCACGCAACACATATCAATTTTTTCTTAAAATAGCATATTCTAACACGTTTTCTCAAAACCTTTCTGCTTCGTCTCGCCGAAAACTTCCTTTGTGTAAAAGCAAAACTATTTATTATACTACCTAAAATTTTTGTGAAATTACAACATCGTCGAAAATAAATCCTGGAAATAAGCCACATATAATAGCATTCTTTCGTCCTGAAATTCGCGGAGACTCATCCTGCGGAAGATGATATATACCATTCGAATTATTATTTACACAATATAACATTTAGAACCAGTATACATATTCTATTTTCAAACTAACCCGCGCCCAGGCTCTCAGCGCATGTTATACACGCACACGTTCTCTTTTTCAAATCCCCCCCACCCCCGCGCGTCAATGGCACTCTACTCTTGCAATCTTGTGCTCTTTTGATTGCGTCTTGATAATCTATAGACCACTAATTTTCGAACGAAGAAATTTGAGGATAACCTCGTTCCCTCCCTCCCTCCCTCCCTCTCTCTATTCCCGGTAACGAGTTCTTCAACCGATAAGAGCACGAGCCGTGGTGCACACGCGATATAATGGTTACGTAAAGCGCGCATTGATTATAGGAGAGACAATCTCGAATGTTGCAGACTATACGATCCGACAGGTAAAAATAACGTGGCTGCTTGTGTGCTATACGATGCGTCTGTAGTTTTATATTTGATATATAGAGGTATAAGATTTTTTGCCTATTCGAGGGGAAAAGGTGCGAAGATCTTATATTGCTATGTTGAAAATTACAAAGAATATAAGCGGAAATACGATTGTAATGTATACTGATGGAAGGATAATCGCGTTGTATCGTGGTATATTAAAAATAGAGGCAAGCATACAAATGATATGATATATATGTATTAAACGCGTGCAGTTATTTTATATTGACATTAAGATCATGCGCCTCTACGTGTATATATTTACATAATACGTAAAATATCCGCATCGCGCGCTATTAATACCCGAAAAAAATACATACGTACAGGATTTCGTATAATATATTGACAGAAGAATTTTCACGGTCTTTTGAAAAACTTGACGAACGAATAACGCGGTGGGAGACGTAGAAACACACGCTAAGATAAAACTGCGCGATTACAATGTGTGAACTTTGCTATATATATAATACGTGACACCGCGCGTGCGGGCTATTTTTTCAAAGATTACGCGATTTATTTTGGTATGTATGTGTGTGTATATATATATCGAACTTGTGATCGTTATCGCGCGGTTACGGAACACCTGTGTTTGTGAACGTATAACGTTCTAAAATTATTGGCAAAGAACGCGACTTTGCTCGTCTGCGCGAAATCAGCCAATTAACCACGGTTCGTCTTTTCCAGACGTGTGTATATTATGTATATAAATACACATTTAAGATAAACTTATTTCGTCGATTGCACGACGAATATATATATACAAAAGATAAATTATTTTTTTTCTTTTCGTTTTTTTCTTATTTCGCGGTGCGAGGGAACATTTATTTTGTGCTTTCGTCGTGTACGTCACGTGCTGTTTTGTTGGAACCGCGTTAAAACAGTTGTAATAACATGTCTGCGGGCGCAGCCAGCGTTCTTTAATTATAATTTTAAGAAAAGAGAAGAAAGGAGAGAGAGAGAGAAAAAAAATTGTATTTTTTCTCTTTTCAATTTTCAGAGAAGCGAGAAAAAAAAATTAGCAGGTACTTTGAAATAATACACGTTTAAGAAGATGCAAGAGCTTCTTAATACCTCGGATTGATTAATTAGCATATATATGCATCTCGAGAGACTGCGCTTGCTTATTTACAATGCGCATATGTCATTCTCTCAAGCTTATGCGTGTATACGAGACAACGCGGCCTAGACCAGGAATATAATGCTAGTATACTGTAATGCACGGGATACTCGAGATGACAACCGAACGTGCTGTTAAAAATGATTTTTTTCTTTTCTTTTTACCACAGCATTTTTTTTTAAACAAAGCCATTTTATTTCATGACGTACATCTTCATGATTAATTAGAACCCTTTTTAATTCACACAAAATCCTGCTCACTTATTATACGCACACGCAGCGTTAAATTTACACGTACATTGATCGGATTTGCGTGAAACCGTCGAGTCATGGTCGTTAACACGCCAGATTAAATCCTGTGTTGTGTTCTGATCGCGCACGCGGTGTAGTATTGTGCAGCAGCAGTAGCAGCACATGGCCACGATCCAAATCGACGACGCGCGTCTTTTGAAAGTAATTCACAAGAGTACAAAGATTCGCGCAGTCTCTCTTGGTTCTTTCTTTACGCTGTTATATATATCTGCGCGTATACAAAAGAAGTACATCGACAAAGTTTACCAGGCAGCCGTGCTGGTGGAAAATTACGTGAGAGTATGGTAAAGAAAGACGCGCAGTTTATATGCGGTTACGATTTTTGTTTTAGCTGTATATATGGTGGGGCTGTGGAGATATTCAGTAGTACACGTGGGTTTATTAAAATTGTGTGAAGCGACGATGAACTTGTTATAGTTGTGACGGTTATATACACGTGGGTTTATTTGAATTGTGTGAAGCGACGATGAACTTGTTATAGTTGTGATGGTTATATATATATATAGAGTAAACCTCGACGTATAATGTTACTAAGTCTGCTTCTTTATTTATGTTTCTTCGAATAAATCATCGGATTATTGGTAATTTCCACGAGAACTATATGAATATACTAATAGATAATCCGATGATAAATCTCAACTTTACTATGATTACTCTGTTTACATCGGATTTCAGTGCTTGATTAAAGTATAGCCTACACAACGTCGACGTCCGCTGACCATCAGATAAATTCCGTTCTATACCTACTCAATCTATATTTACATAACCGACATATATATATCTTCACCTCGTAATATAACCGTATTTAAACATCAGCTCTCATTCGGATAATTTTTCGCACTAAAACTTTCCTAAATTTTCATTTCAAAAGTTCGCATTCGAATAACCTCGCTGCGACGCGACATAGCAGAGATTTCACTTCGATCGACATTTACGAGAGCGACTGTCCTTTTTTAGAGAGAGTAATCAAAGTCTAGAGAGCTCCCCGTTGGCGCGTCAAAATCTCTCGAATTCCACGGATGCTACTACTACTAATACTACTACAACGCGAGCATCCGTAGTATGCGCGTGTTTGTACCCCCGCACGCATGCGTCACAGATTCCATGTCAATGTGGTACACGATCGAAGTATACAAACAAAAAAGAACTTTAATTATAGAAATCAGCTGATTGCGCGATACACATTGTTACGCGCGACATACTACGTTTCTTTTTGCCATCTCGTATATAATTAATCTTATACACCTGCCCGTTTTTATCGTGCTTCAAAATTCGAGAAATTCCATTTTCGCAACAGAGAACAACACTCGGAATTTTAGATTCGCCAAAAATTTAAATCACCTAATCTTTACGAAAAATATATATATATATATATATATATACACTCGTCTGCCTTGTAATTGGCGACCTCACTGTTCCCGAACTAATCGGAATTACGGACGGAGAGAAAAATCACAATACAAACTTTAATATACATATGAATTTTATTT
>JAWWEQ010042521.1:0-96628 GCA_035583055.1 Torymus tubicola | reverse complement strand
GTTCTTTAGATATTTTGATTATTGTATTCAACTGTACAATGCATAATGTTCTGTAGTTGTTAGCGAGTGTCTACATAGCGTCACATGTCCTATGTCTCTAATTGCCTCGTGTCTCAAGCGGAAAAAAATTGGTTGTTCGACATCTAATACTTTCTTGAACTGTGGTAGAAATCAAACAGGCCTGCTGTTACCGCATTTCTACCGCAGTTTATGAATGCACTAGATGTCAGATACCGATTTTTTTCCTGCTTGAGACATGGCCGGAACATGAGACGCTATGTAGACACTCGCTTAGTACAGCTCTCCAAAGCGCAGCAATTGAGTCACGCGTGTGAAAAATGCGTCTTAATCTAATATCGAAGTAATAATCGTTCTCTGCCGTAAGTAGTGTTGAAAGTTATTTGCGAGTCCTTATCTTCTTTTCTACAACTGAGTTATTGATTGTACTATCCTCAAAATTACGTTTTGTTCTTTAAATCTGTATTGAAAACAATATTTTCGGAGGTAATTTGTCTAACCTACAATAGAATATAATGCATTTTTACTCTATATCGATCAGCTAATTGTTGTACAGGTGTTGCTGCATGTTTAAACACTTGGCATATGGTAAATGTCGCCTGATGTATTATAATTATTTTTTTCTAATTCACGTTAGCCTAGTAAATTTTTAATAATCTTATAATAATTTGTTCTTAAGTTTCCTATAATTACACTGCACTTTTATTGATTAGATATATCAATGAAACAAGGAAATTTACTTCTACCAGAGAACTTTAAAATTTTAGTAAATTTAAATTTGTGTTTTTTAGATTACTTTAACAAAATCACGTTAAATTGTTGAAATATACACATATATAGATTTTACGAAAGTAGAAGAAAAATAATTAATATTTTTACTTCATAATCATTATAGATTATCTTCGAGATATACAATTGCAATCGTGTTGTGTAGACATATGTATACTACACTCACTAAACGCGCAATTGTCAAGCACAACACAAAGCATTTATTTTCCTTCGCATGTGTATATAAGGTATATAACATCCGCAAACACGTAGACCGCAGTAATATGGCCATCGAAGCAAGAGCACGTGAATCCATCGCATTATCTCGGAGAATAAAAAACGGTATATAATAAAAGAAGTATTTTACCCGAACCACCGAATAATCATCCTAACATTATAACACATACGCCGACATTCCAGTACTAATTTGTTGGAGTTCCGATTGCGAAGATAAACATGACGAGTATTCTATTATTAGTAATAGTTCTACGCCCATCAGCACACACAGAACTGAGCACGAGGCTGGTACACGTGTACCACCCAGGTACCGATATCCTAGTCCACCACCGTCCCCACCTCCTAGATATGAAGAATACTTGAGACCTGGATACGATGTAGCTAGGCCTCAATGGTCTACTACTATCACGTCGAAAAAACTTCCACCTAGAGAAAATCAGCGACCGACAGCGCCCAGTGCGCTCATTGCAGTTGATAATTATCAGCGTAATGTGAACAGGAAAAGACGTGAGTTGTATAATTATCGTGTTACGTTGTCTGGTATAGAGAGAGGACAAATGTTAGAGTTTTTTTCGTGTAGTTCTTTTTTTTATAACATTGTAATATTGAGGGCCGTGTCATTTTTTTTTCAAACAATCAAAAAGTTTTTAAGAGATGGTGAAAATAATGATCACGACGAACTCAATTTATGGTTGTTAAGCTTTTTTTATTTTTCGCCAACGTTTCGTCGTGATCATTATTTTCACCATCTCTTAATAACTTCTACACGAACATTCGAGTAAAAAATTGAAGAACAAAAAGTTTTTAGTCAAAGTGATAAACTATAATCTTTACTGCATATAATATCAGGTAAGTGTATCAAGTTCGATAGTATATATAATATTTTATTTGAAAATGTATTATATGTATCATATATTTATATTTCACTGTAGTAACTTGATATTTAAAATATAAACGATAAAAATTTCTGCTTAAAATACTATAATCTCCGGATGTTATAAATTAAGAAATTGTACGAGTAATCATTCAATCAGAGAAAAATATATTTTTATCCCATAAGAATTTATCTTAAAAATTAAATTTTCACACATAGATATACCGTTAATTATTTATTTATGATTGTTTTATTTCTAAAGTAATTGCTTTTCATTTCAACAATACATTCGGCAGAACGTATTGTGCAAAAGTACGAGTTGCAATAATCAAACCGTAATTATAAGAATATTAACGATAACTCATCCAAAAACTTATGAAAATTTACCCAATTATACTCTATTCATTCTTATATACATATCCATTCAAGCTGGCAGAAAGACAAAAAAGAAATCCGGTGCAGTACCAGTCGCAGCATCGATTACACCACCCAAATCGCAACAACTATACCAGCACCGACCATATCATCATCATCATCATCTTCACCATTACTGAATGCGATCGCATTTGTCTTTGAGACTATTGATGCGGTATTTGTTCAGGATGGTACGGTATCAAGTATCAGTCGTCGTGGCTACGTTACACTAGATTTCCAGACTAGCGTCATGGGCGCTTTACACAACGTTAACGATGGTTCGCTTAAATTCGTGCTCTCGAACGCTGCTGCGATTGATTGCAATAATACGAAGAATGTTCAGTTAAGAAGGGAGTGAGTATATACGCACAGATCAGTGAGTAAATGTATAAAGTACCATAATTGTGTGTTTAAGCTTTTGAGAACTGATGATGCGGTACGTGTCCTTGTGAAAATAATAATTAATCTTTTTTATATCGGAAATTGTATGAAATTTATTTTTATGCAATGATGATTGAAACATAACCGATGTTATGTTTCTTCTTCTGGTATCAATCGATTTTTTATAAGAAAAAGAATTATAATAAAAAAGGAGCTTTAATTTGAGCTAAAAATGATTGAAATCGGAGTTGTTGTATATTTGAAAAACGCGAAATATCATAACATTTTTTTTTAATCTTCCTCCTACCTAGACTCCACGACAGTCCAACCCGAAAAACCTTCGTGGTCAACCATCGCGCTCTGGTATCTCACCTGCGTAACCTTCACAAAAACATTCCAGACGCAAAATATTACCGCGCCATTATCGGCAATTACAAAATACTTACAGAGCTCCAAGATACAACCGTTTACCCTCTCACACTTTCCGCGCAATGGTCGAAAAAATCAGCAACGTCGGTCGTTCTCGAGGTACATTATCTATATTTTCTTCTCTTTTCATTTTTTCCCCAAAAAATCTATAACAAATTTATCTTCCATACAAGCTGATCTACCGACCGAACCCATCTGCTATTCAACCAAATCAACCCATACAAGCTGTTGAATTCCTGGTGAAAGTACCAAGCACGTGGCGTTTCTACAGCAGCTATCCAGTTACAACTGCAAACAAGATAACCGCAGACGGTGTATCTTGGAGTATCGATAAGCTCGAGAATCGCGCTAACGTTCTCGTGGCCAAGTTTGACATTGACCCTGGTTATGTAGGACAGTGCAAAGGTAAAGTTAGCGCAAGATTCAACTGCAAAGGTGCTACGCTCTCCGGTGTCAAGTGCAATGTGATACACGTGAACAACATTTGGCCTATTCGCGATGTGCGGATGGTTGTTAAGTCGGGTGAGTTTATTTGTATATATATGTGTAGATTGTAAGGTAATAGAGATATAAAAGTTTTGTTGTTTTTCTTATGTTGTAGGAAACTATAATTGCTATTCATAATTCGATGAGAATAATTTGCAAGAAGTGTACTTGATGATTTATGCGTGCGTATATCTTGCAGAATGGTTCAGATATAAGTTCAGAAACGTAACGATGTATTTTGTTATTTTCAGTGGTTGCAATTGAACAACATAAAAGTATAATTGCGAAAAAGTAGGATTGAATAAACTAGGGATCAATTATTAATCATTATGTAAAAGAGTGTATAGAATACCTTATAATCTTTAAAAACATTCATGATTATTAATGGTTAATAGTTAATAAGTAACTGAGTGAAAAAACTGATTCTTTCTTTTTTATCAGATGCGTTAGTATACTGATTCAATATGCGTCTTTCCGAAAAGCGATGAGTTAAAACGTTTTTTTCTTAGAAAATTTAAGTAACAATACCTTTTGGTATATATACATACACACACGATTATTATATTTTATATATAATTATATTGATCGTAATTAGGGTATTGATAAGTATTATAGTTCATGATGGTATATATTCAATAAAATAATAATTATATTATAGACTGGAATATATGTAAACGCGAATAAGATCGATATATATGGTTAGAGGGGTGGCACAAGAAAACAAATGACGCAAAAAAGTATTGGATATACGTAATAACGTAGGTATAGAATAAAAAATTGATTGCAGTACATAAAGATAAATGTACGTACTTTACCTGACTGTGAAAGATTATATTTGAGGTTGATATTATTATTTTTGAGCATTTTTTTTATTATTTTAAGGGAATAATAAGATTCTTCAAAAATGTACCATGATGTATAAATTACAAATTTATATTTCTTTTTGTATTCATTGTTCGTTACTGTTGCTTAATTTACAAATACTTATGTATTTTAGAAACTTTGTTAGCTATTTATAAACCAAAATGGATAATTTGAAGTATTATATTATTATTTATTAATATTTTAAATAGTAATTATTATTACTACAGTTATTAATATTTTAAATAGTAATTTCAGTAATGTACGTCTATAGATTGATTGCCATGTTTATAATATGTGTTATTCCTAATAATTTGTAGAAGTAAAATATATAATTTTATAAAAGTAAATGTGAATTTGACAATCAATTTATTAATATTTTTTACTCCTGCTTATGACACCATATCTATACGTTTTTAGTAATTGTTTAACGATATTTCACATTACTCAACGCAAGTTATTAAAACCATTTTATTGATTTCCTCAACTTTTCCTACGCTCACTTTAAACGTACCTTACTTGTTATAAAAACTACATATAAAAAAAACCCACTTCATTCTTCCATTCTCCATATACAGCATCAGACATTTTCCATATAAAAAAATAGTTCAAGGTAAGGTCTAACAAAGTTCGAAACTCTATACTAGTATATGGAAATCGAAAAAAATAAAAAAATAATGAAAAGTCGAATTGACTCACAACTCAAATTCTAACGCTATATAGAGATATCTATATAGGCACTATATAGTGAAGATAACGTTTCGAGTGTGCAGTAGACAATAGCTTTGATAAATCACTTCCTGCGGTTGTGTGCGCGAACCGCGCGTCAAGCGCGTTTCCACGAGAGTCTGCATATCAAAGTGTTGTGAAAAATAGAAAAAATAATTGTACCTTACGCCAAGGGTGTAACGATCCTATACAACGGGTATATAAATCTGAAACGACGCAATTAACACGTGTACATACACGTAGTTGTTAAAATAATTCACGTTGCTTGCCTAATTTTTTTTATCTCCTACATCGCTCAACTTGTACCGAAGGATATCTGAGGATGTGAAATTTAAAGAAATGTAGAGCCGTTACGTTGTAGTTCATTTGGTATAATACATCGAATTTTTTTACATCTGCTGCTGTTAAGGATAACGCATTCTATTTCAGATAACAGCCGAGGAACTACGCAAAAACATAACGAACTTATATATAGTGTAAAATTCGTGAAACGAGGCTCTACAATTGACTAATCACAATTTGAATACCCCCAAAATCAGCAACCTTATCTTCCTCGCAGTACAGTCCAATGAACTACAAATAAGTATTTACATATACATAATATATATATATATATACACACACCAACCGATTTCCCAAATACACACACGCATATATATATATAAACATATCCGAAAAGTATATAACCATAATACTATTTACACGGTCATCTTCACACGCAACAACGAAAAGTTCGGGGCCTCAAGATAAGCCGTGCGCGCGCGTTGTTCGTACAAGATAACGTACGCCTCTTACTCTCATCTATAACACGTACAATAGCCGTTGCAATCGTATATACATTATCACACTAAAAGCTGGGCGGTCAGTCATCAGTATATAACATAATCTTCAGCGCAATGAGCATACTACACTGTGGCATAATGTTACTTCAACGGCCACGGCTACGTGCAGTATCGTGACGACGGTTATTTCACCTCCGATAGATGCGCTTATTGTTTATAATATATACCCGTGAGCTGTTGAAGACGTTATAATATCGTCGTGTTAAACTGTGCTTTTTGTACATCTACACGCTGCTTATACAATGGCTGATATACGTGAGTAGAAAAAAATAATAAAGGATCGTATATTTATAATTTCGTATATATGTACGTATGGTTATATCTTATATCTTATATATATAGACGAGAGCGAATGCTGCGTGGTATGCTTGGAGGCGAACCCAGCGTACCATTTCGTACCATGCAACCACAAGTGTGTTTGCGAAGGCTGTGCTAAGGAATACGTCGTTAAGGATGATACCATCTACACCAGGTGTCCTGTCTGCAGACGTGAATTTGATTCTATTACATCTCAGATCACGGTACGTTATTCGTCGTTATAATATATATATCTTTTTGGGTTGTGTATTATATGTGATGTTATTATGGTATGGTTATATGTATATAGAAATCGATGATGATGGAAGAAGTACGAAACGATGAGGAGGACGAGGAGGAGGATCAGCTGCAGGTGGCCTGTGCTCTCAGCCACAGTGAATTGGCTAACAAGGTGGTTATTGTATTGTTAGTGGTGTTAAGTTGTATGTATAGTGTGCGTATAATTAAATAAATAAACGTTCGTTTACACGTAGATCGAGACCGATATGCTGCAGGAACAAATGGACCTGTGCACAGCTATATTAATCAGCCAAGCGGAAGTGAGTATAGTGTTGCAAATAGTTTTAAATATATATTAATGTATACACACGTAAATGATAATAATTATCATTTTTGCATATATATAGATACGACCAACAGACGCGGTAACAGCGCATTTATCGGAGGACGAAATGATCCGTATAGCCTGCGCGCTGAGCGCCAATGAGGCTATACCGAAGGTTTGTTATAATCTGTATAGTATATTTATATATATACGTTGTGTGTATTATATATATATATATATATATATATGAATTGTTTACATTAACGATTTATTGGTTTGCAGCAGGAGGAACCGTTAGAAACGATTGATTTGACTCAGGATGAAATTCTGAAAGACGCGCCAATGTCGAGTATTAATGAACCGGAATTAGTTAATGTACCAGTTGACGCATCGGATCTAAATGCGAGAAGATTGAAGTACTTCGACAAGGTAAAGGTGAAGTTTGCAATGTTTGCCAAAATTTTCAAGATTAAAACGTAGCGGGACTTGGTAAATTTTTTTTATTTTCTTTTTTTTCTCACCTGTCCCTATAACCTTTCATTATGTGTTATGAATATTGATCTAATCATTATAACATTTCTATAGAAATTTTTTCAGGTCGAATCTTCGACTACACACAACAATTTAGGACCTCGGCGAGAAACGCCTGGCATTGTGAGATCACGAGTCGTGTAAAATACGTACACTGACAGTTTACAGTGGAAAAAAGTTTCTAAGTACAGTTAAAATTGACTTGAATAATAATAAAAAAATGGTTTCTTTCGATATATTCAAAGAAATATTTACTTTAATACGAAAAAATGGCATTGTTTCACATAACAAGTTATAATTTGAATATCAGTGAATGTATTACTTTGATATAGGAATCATATCATTTTTTTTCATTCGAAAAAATGTTATTTTACATCGTTGCTCGTGGGCGTGATATTTTATGATAATTTTTGACTGAATTTCGTTATGTATAGTAATGAAATTCTGCGTAGGTATTTAAATATATATTACATTAAAGTGTAAACAGCGGAGTGGCATACTCGACTGCCACTCTGCTTGGATATTTTTAGATAATATATAATATATACTTTATTCGTTAAATTTCTTAATTATAATGAGATTTTATATCCTATAATATAACGCGCTAATTACGATGTTTCATCAAATGTCGCGTATATTATATATATAATTATTGTATAAATTTTTGTACACCATAAGGTTCTGTATAACGTGTTACGACCAGTAATAAAACAAAAATCAGTATCTATATCTGTTATACATAAATATATAATGCCGTAATCGACTGCACTTATTTGCCTCCTCCTACATTATCAGCTTACATATCTATACGCGATAACAAGCGACCTTATACACACCTTATCAATCCCACACGTATAAAAAAGTGTCAATCAAGTTTCGATTTTTTCTCTCTCTTATACGCACCATTCGATTCTCTTCTTCATACCTCGTTTATCCAGGCCCGATTACCGACATAAATCCCTTTATTGTTTTTAATATTCCATCTACACGAGCCTTCGCTATATATATATACATATACATACCATCGATTTATCCGATTCATATACACTCTACGCGCAAACCTCTGTGTTTACGTTTCAACATCTCAACGGCGTCTATACACGCACCTTTGTCTCAACCTCGACGCGTCTTATAGAACCTAACCAAAACGTGTGCGACGGCGCGTGTTTATACACCAATTCTCTAAACTGACGCGTATATAAGGTATACATAATCGCAGCACAATTCGCGCTGAATACAATAATAATAATCGCATTTATGTATATATTATACAACGCAACGCGCGCGCGCGTGAATTAACAATAAGAAAAGGCGAACTCTAGACACATGCAAATGTTGTCTTGTAATCGATCCAATATATCTACGTGAATTCGGAACCGACCAATGTCTTTATACTAGCGCGAGCGGGGAGATAACGGAAAAGACCGCTGACGCGTTGTATATAGATGTATGTATATATAGGTATAGACGAGTAGAAACGCACACGGTTTTACGGGCAGCGCAATCCCGTAATAAGTGCAGCACTTGTATAGCGCGACTTTACGACGGCGGGCGTAAATAAAACGAAACGCGCTCTACTCGCTTCGTTCGATTTTTTATCGCTTTTAAAACGAGAGAAGAGGGCGAGAGGGAGGAAGAAAGGATATATTATAGCGGTTCTCTTAATTTGTAAGGCGATGTGTGACAGAGAGAGAGAGAGATGATGAAAAAGTATATAGATATATATGGAAATGCAGGTGTATACCGGTGTTATACGCGTTATAAATGGTGTTCGTGTATATATATGCATGTACGTGTGAGAATTATAATTCACCGTATGTATATACACGTAAATCGATATACCCGTACGGATTTCCCTGCGGATTGAGTAAACAAATTCGCTAGGATATCGCACATAGTGCGTATGATATATACTATACGTCGAAACAAAAAGTGCAGATTTTTAATGTTTATGTCGATGTGTTCGATAACTTCTATTTCGTTGCCGAGTCATGCAGATACGTGCGAGAAAAATAGAATTAAAAATATACTCCGAGCATTGTTCTATATACTCGTCAGCTCAAGTGGGCAGCTAATAAATTAATGAACAAAAAGAATTATACATATATACATCTATTCATTCATAGATATACAATACGTTAGTCGTTCTCTCAACCGCGTGTATAACAAGATGAGCGAATCAATAACGAACCGCGCGCATGATTTTTCCTTTCCCGGCCCCAGCGCGCGTCATTATTAAGGTACCGCCGCGAGGGTGGGTATATATACATAAGTACATCTATAAAAAAATGCATAATCGGAAAATCCTTATCGCACCGTGGCACAAAATTCAAGGCAAGGTGACAAAGCGACGGTACGCGTGGCTGCTGTGAATCACGTTAAATTAAAGACAATGTGCGTACGTAAAAGAAGCGAGAGAGCGATTGTGTTATACTAATATAGGGCATCAGTGTATACGCTGACGAAGACCGAGGAGAGAGAGAGAGAGATATGTATCCGCGTTACAGTTGAAAAATCACGATAGAGATGCGTATCGTGCGAGAGCTGGAGAACGTGGGTGGATATGTGTTTGAAAAGTCCGCGAGAAAGATATCAAGGACTCGACGTGGGTGAGATTCGCACTGATGTGCACGTGTGTATATGTATAGGTGTATAGATATATAGATGACCTCGAACTTGTATAGAGGGAGAATCGTAGTTTCGGGAGGTTAACGACACGGACCCGACGAGTATGTATCCTTTAAAACGTCTTCTCGAGGTTTCTCATTCGAAAGTTCGGTTTAGGTGTTCCTCCGCGCGCGCGCGCTCGGCAAATTGTAAAGTTTGTTCATCGTTTGTTTCGCTCAGGTTTGTTTGTTATACAGCAGAAAATAGTTTCGCATACGCGTATATATATATGTTCGGAATTGCGTGGTGGAGAAAACGAGGTGTGAAAATTTAATTCAAATTCAAAAGAATATATGTTTTTTGCTCTTTCTTTTTTGTTTAAATTAAATTATCGTAAGGTATTGAAGTTGGTATAAAAGAATTTTGTGTTTATACGAACGTGGGATATGAGAATATTTCGTTAAATTTTCTTTGACTTGTACTACTACGACACGTTGTGTATTCTTTAGTTTCGACTATGATACGATTTCGTTGTATGTATGGAAACCCGCAGTTTTCGAAATATTCTAGTTTTTTTTTCTTTTCTATATTAAATATATCTATATAGAAATTTCATTTTGCTCCAATATTCAGTTATATAGTTATACTACTGTAAATAACGGATTTGATCTATTATAAAAATTTAACGAGTATATAAAGTACATGCTTTATTCATGCCTATACCATATAGACATTCTCATCTCTCTATAGAAATAATCTAATCTGCCTCCAATATAAAAGCCTATAGATTACCATCGACTCGCCACAATACGTACATATATTATAAACGTATATTAAATTATTCAAAAGGTGCTCAAATAATACAATTCAACCACGTATAAAAGTGAAAAAATTTTTTAATAAGATATTAATTTTACAACTTTCGCGTGGGCAAACGCAGAGCTCTATATCTTATATTAAATTTTCCTAACGACTGGACCCGACGACTACTATAATCATTTCCCCTTTTAATTTGTTGATACCAACACCGTTTAATGTTCTTTCATCTGGCCTTCCCTTTTCTCTCTCTCTCTCTCTCTCTCTACGCAATTATCGCGAAATGAGCGCACACGCGACGCTTATACATATATATATACACGTTAAATTATTAAGTATATCGCTCAACGTGACATCCCCGCATATACATTATACTTTCAAAATGCATGAATCGCCCTATTAGACCAAATATACGAATGAGAGAAACCGTTGAAATAACGCGCAAAGGACAAGTGTATATTTTTCACTCTGATAATCTGCGGTTTTTTTTCGCATAAATATTTTGTACGTATATATATATATATACTTAATTGCTGTAATTTCGCAGCTACACGACCTTTTATACACTCCGCTGATATATATTTCTCGCGTGCGTGCGATGCGTTCGTGAAGATGACAGGATATACAATGTAGATAATCATCGCAAGTTGGGGGGAGGGGACGAGGAGAAGTGATCCTCGAAAAGAAGAGGAGAGAGAGAGAGAGAGAGAGAAATAGCTGTTGAGATATCGCGTTGATTAAAGATTTATTAGCGAATTTAGCCAGACGCGCGCGGGTGGCGCCCACTCGACGCCGGCTGCATATATAATAAATAATAAATTTCGATATATGCGCGATCACGCGTACATTTATATATATTTATATACAAAACAAAGCTGTTAGCAGTGTGATTTGTTGAATATATACGTATGTATATTTTTGTTAACGATCAATGCGGATAATGAAAAGTTATATGTCGTTTCGTCGTTGATATTTTAAACGAACACCGCGTGCGATATATTATGTTTCATTTGCGGAAAAAAAATAAAAAAAAAATATATATACGTTGTTTAATTCACCGAAGCATCGTAAGGTTTCTCAGCAGGCGAGTTACAAACTGCAAACGCGAGGACGATTCTTCCGCGTAAACGCATATCGATTCTATATAACAACCGAAGCGTTATAAAAGAATTCCTCTTAGATACATCGCAAAAACTTTCGCCAGACATATATACGACTGTATATATATATATGACGTAGTTATGTATACGCGTGTAAGTATATATATGTATACGTATGTGATGCTGAGTCATCCGCGCGCGCTACGCGAAACTGACGTCACGTTGGAAATTTATGAATGGAGGATAGCGAGACATGTATATATAGAGAGAGAGATATGCGTATACGATATAATATCGTAATTGATCGAATAGCCGATTTGCCGTTTGTCAAAAACTATATGTATGCGTAGCAGTCACATATTCACGCGTGCCGATTGCGCGCGTGCGACGGCGGCGGCGGCATTTTTTGTTACATTGGGTAAAGGACGTTGCGGGGTGATTTTTAGCATATGTGTGTGTGTGTACGGATGATGAATGAATGAATTGTAAGAAAGGATGCGAATAATCGGGAGAACACATCATATATTTGCGAATTCATGGAAGTAGGTAGAAAATTATTGGGATGTGCAAAAAAAACAAGGAGAGAGAGGATGAAAAGGGTTACAAATGTGTGGGTATATATATAGGCGGCATTGTGTTATAATAACTACTATCGAAATGTAGTTCGACCTGTCCGTATGAGATATATGTTAACTTTTGCGATTATTCAATCACCCTGGGAATTCCCCGAAATTCTTATATCTTGGGTTCGCCGAAATGTACGTAAATTAAAGATAACTTAGCAAAAATACATTTTACCTATATATAAATAATGACGCGTGTAAGCTCCCTCATACCCATACACGCCTATACGAAACTTTAAAATTCATCATACACATACAACTACGAAGCACATTCGACTAATATACGCTCATTGAGATCAGAATCGAAAGAAAAAACACACACACGCACACACCAATCTATATACTAAACGAGACGCGACGCTTGTTAGGGCAATTTGTTTCACAGTACGTACACCGGACACCACCTCCCGTTCCCTTTTCTTTCCCTAGAAGAAGAATCTATCCAGTAAGCTGAGACGACTACTAGCAGCAGCACGCTCTCTCTCTGCTTTTCTCCGACTTGACCTTCCTCTCAGTCGTTCGTTAGAAGCAACTCGCGATTTTTCCTTCTTCCCACCCGCGTCCTCCTCCTCCTCATCCCTCACTTATACTCGCTGGGGAAGGGAATCGTCTTACGCAACGTTGAGAACTTTCGTGATAGTTCGGTGTGTTTGTGTGTGGTTTTAGGATTACCAAGCGCGTGTAGTGCAGGGTTTAGCTATATACATTGGTTGTTTGTGGTCGTGCACGGATTTTATAGAATTTTGTAATTCTATAAGGATGGGGTAACGTTGAGTGACGTAGATTGACAAAAAGAAGTGGTGTGACTAGTTTTCACTTTTTTTTAATGCTTATGGATATGTATGAAAGAATAGCGGTATAGATTGGAAATTTACATTACAAATACCGTGGGAACTGAAATAATTAAGTTATACGCTCGGATTACGTATAGATATAGACACTTTGGGGGGGAAAAAAATGTTTACCCGCGGATATATATAGTATAGACTATCGGCTGACGCGTGGGCTGACTATAGCCGGATGTTTTCTACTAGTGAGCTCGCCGCGCGCGCGCGCGGGTGATCCGTTCCATTGAGCGATATGTACTTGCTATGTAAAAGTCTGGTGTGTGGTTGGTATATACGATGCAGTGTCTATTGAATGTCATTATAGTGGTATTGGAAAAGAATAATTGTTTGTTTTATGGATTTGTAGAGTTGGGAATGGATTGCGCTGGATTTTGGATTGTATAGATCTTCTTGAATTGTTTAAATCCATTATGTCCTGAATGGACGTTATTTTGTCTGAAAAACTATTATTTTTATATAAAATATTCCTGAACTTTTCGACGATTGTTTTATCCTTGAGCCGCCATTTTGGATGCCTTCACGTTTATATTTAAAATCTTAATATGGATATCTTTGAGTGTCAGTTCCGAGAACTGAATTTCTTTACTCCAAGAATTCTGAAATGATTTCGATATTTAAAAACGAAATAAAAGAAAAAGAGAAGAAGAAAAAAAGTTCATGTTTTTTTTAAGAAAAATCACTTATAGTCTTTCACGGTTACATTTAAAACAAAAAAAAATCTAATCCAAGATTCTGAAAGGTCAGTTAATTCTACGTCGAGAAACCGTTGAAAACTGCAGTAAAAGAACGTCCATTGAGCGCCCAATGGGTTAAAGTTAATAAAAGATCCTTTAATTTAAAATATCTTACAACAAGACGATCACCTACACCGCGACCTTAAAATAACCGCAAAAACTTTCAATTTCCAAGATATCTCCGAACCACCTCTAACCGGCTGCACCAATGTTAACCTTTTCTTTTTTTTATAATTTCCCCACCAAAAATTCTCCCATCCCCCTACCACAACTTATCCCCACCACACACATATCCTTCCATCATCTTTCCCTCCGCCTCTCAAAGCAAAAAAAGAAATTAAGATACAACCACCCCCGCGCTTTTCTAGCTAAATTCCCGAAACCCCCCGTGACCGTAAGCACCGCCCCCCCGCGTATTCTCTCACCGGCCACGTCAAAGAAGCATCCTCTCACAGTAGTAGTAGTACTAGTCAACCAACTCCTCTCTCTCTATCTCTTTCACTCACACCACGCAGCATAAGCTGCTGCGCTCTTGCGTCACGCGGGCGCGCAACCGGTTCGCCCTCTCTCTTTCTCTCGCTCTCCGTCGCCCCCTATGTATGGCGCGCGTCGAGCACGCGGAGCCTCAGTCCGCCTTCGTCCGCCGCGGTACACGCACGAGAGAGAGGAGAGAAGAGAAGAGAAGGAACCTAGAGAAAGCATAAGTGTTGCTTGAGATACGATAGATACCATATATACATACACACACACACACACACACGTAGAAGATATTTAGAACACCTGCAGGAGGAGGTTCAACGGTTGCTGAAGGTACGCAGATTGATATTACAGAGGACCACATGAGGTGCAGGTTAGTAACATTTGATTATTGGTACTGGTAGGGGTTTCTTCTTCTTCTTTTTTTTTTAATAAAGGAGGGTGAGGATGCACGCGGTACGATGTGATTTATATACGGTAGGAGAATGTGGGTCAGAATTCACGCCGCCTATATATCGGCTATTTTTAATCATTTTCTTTTTTTTCTATAATTAACTTTTCGTTGTTCACCCTCAAGTGTAAAAAAAACTTACACACATATCCGATTTCCAACAGCTTGTGTAAATCGCCCGGCGGCGAATATACCTTACGCGCGCTTGTATATATTGTGTATACCGATCGGAGCGAGAACCGTCGCGCTCACCGTCCGTCCCGTAAAATATATATATAACATTTAGTTTGAACTGTCCGTCACAGGCGCGAAGTATACATACGAGAAAGTTTCACTGAAGGCTGCGGCTCTTGTGTGTAGCTTGTATATAAAAGCAATCGATACTTATATACAACACACACGGCGCGCGTTGCGCTTGTAGAATATGTATTTATAAAATTTATGTGTCGCTATATACACTGTATTTCTTTTTTCTCTCTTTTTTCTTACTATAAAGTTTTCGATACGGGTACGCGCGTGTATAATATGATTTAGTGTATATACGACGCGCACGATATGGGAAACGATCAGCTAAGGAGACGCCGCTCGTATAAAGGATATATATGATCGTCAGAACAATGTTGCGTACATATTTTTATTACCGTAGTATAACGGCGCATTAGCGGGACAACTTTCCCCCCTGTACTGTATGCTGCAATTGTAAGAAGGGACCGAGAAAAATCCATTTTTCCGGTACCACGGTTGGCGATTGCGAAACGTTTTATCGCCCGCGAACCCGTGCGCTTTTGAGATAACGTCGCGCGCGTGTGCGTTTAATTTATCGATATTTATATACAGACGTAAATTCCCATTGTATACTGTCATGAGATATAATTCCATTTGGTTCAGATTTTATCGCAGTACTTCTTTTTATAATAACCTGCGGTTGGTGTGTAACGATATTTACCCTTTGCGCTTCGTTAGCGGTTGAACTAACATCGTTGTCCTCCCCCTCTTCTGTTCGGTTGGAAAATTTAATTATCCCCGGAAGCTTTCTAGGTTCGACAATGCGCGTAACGATGTATATATTCTCTTATCTCCCTTCTTGGTAGTGTAAATGTCACTGTAAACCAAAGCCTGTTGCGTCTGGTACGTTGTTTTAATAAAATAGTGTCGATGTGACAAGACGCTTTGTTGTACACTTAAACCTCATAAATATATATAAACCTGTTTGGAATTTCTTTAAGTTTCGGGTTTGTAGTATATGTGAGGAAAAGTCGCGAAAAGCTGCTTTGGAATACCATATTAAGCTGAAAAGTGTATCAACCGACTTTTATATATATATATAGGTAATTGGATTGTGAAACAACATCGCTATGAGTATAACGAAAGTAAAGTAACATTTTTAACAGATAAATGCATCGTACCAACCACGCAAAACCATAAATTATCCAATAATCTATATACCTTTTTTAAAAATAAACATATTTTTTTTTATATAGTAAATATTCACCAAAGTGTTATAATTTTTTCACTTATTCGCATCACTTAACTCGCGACATTTAACTCATTCCTATTCAAAGAGCATATTATATTCATTTCTACATCATTTATCAAAGAGAAAGAGAGACAAAGCTAAAAGTATATAAACTTGACATGGCAAACGCGCCGGTTTCTTCTCCTATCCAAAAGACAATTATATAAGAAAACTCGTCAAAGAAATTCTCTCTCTCTCACTCGTGCTCGACGGGGTACACGCGCACGTGTATATATATATACTGCCAAATTAGCAATTCACCTTTACGTTAAGATAATATCACTGCAATTATATACATATACGCGAAAAAGCGTATAGTGTCAAAGCGACGGTGTCGCGCGTGTGTCAGTGAATTCTTACGTAACGTACTGGCCGTCGGGCAATATAATTATCATCCCCCGTCGTTGTCTTTCAATTATCGAAAAATTAACTATATACCTCGGCGCTAATTGATAAGCAACCGTCGGAGAATTATTTCTTCGGTCACGTATTTATCTATCCATCCGTCCCAGTCGAATTAATTACAGGCAATTCGGTCTTATACCTTCCCTTTATATATATACTATACGAAATATCCACGCATCTGCGCACTTTTCCGATCTACCAAGACGAAAAGAAGAAGAAGTCCTTTGCATGGAAATTTTGTTCGCACTCGTGGCCGTAGGTTTCGTCTCATTTGCATAGAGAGCGAAAAGAGTATGCGTATACATATATATATATATACTACATATATAACAGTGTCCAGGGATACAATAGTCGTAGCGATTTTCTCTTTGGTAACTAAGTCGCAGACACCCTCACGTGTCCGATCGGATTCGGTATAAGACCTGTGTGTCTGTGTATATAGATGTACACGTGCGAATTGAAGTTTCTGGGTATAGGATGGCTTGTTACGTAAAAATAGAAGAAGAAGAAAAAAATAAAAAGGAAGTCGATGGTATGGTACGTTGTAGGGTGAAAAAAAAGAAGAGTTAATAGCGAGAGATGCTCTGTTACGTGAGTACTTGATAGAGTGAACGGCTGTTAAACACCAAGAGAGAGAGAAGCTTTTTACTTGTTGAAGAGTGATTAAGTAAATTATAAGGGGGCACCTATTAAGCTTCGTATTCACGCAATAATAGAACGTGAATTATAAATACACACCGTCGTCGTCGTCGTTTTTCCTATATATCTACCGGAGGGGTAACACAAAACTATAATGCGTTATCCTAGCGCTTATAGTTATACATATTTTCCATTAGACGCTGCGTGTATGTATATACCGCGTAAAATTTCACGTACACTGATTTTACCCGAATTATAGCAATCGGGTGAACACGATTTATCATGTTGCTGCTGCTGATGAATCTAGAAAGCGATGATTCAGGACGAATTTCCACGGTAATTATTTTTCTCATTTCTCGCGTGTATTGTACCAACGCGCGATGATTCGCTGTTTTTTTTCCTTTGATACGAAACGAATATGTATCTTTTTTTTTTGTACAATAAAAAGCGTGATAATTGCCAGCGACCACTGCATTAATCTACTGCCACTACATCTCACATTGCAGACTAGGCATCGTCTTCGTATTGTCTCTCACCGTAATTAACCCCCTCCCCCAATTACGCGGGTAAGATTATAGAAGTTTTCGAGAAAGTGTATGTACTCTAACGACTTGTAACCCGATTTATCCTCGTTAGACTTATAATGAAGAAACATTCCCATACTTTCTCTTATATATATTTTAGATATATATACTTCCCTATATGTACCCCCTACCCCACCTGCAGGTATTGCTCGCGGGTACCGCCGCGACCTGGAATGTATAGATGTACCATGAAAATTTTCTTTAAAACGGATTGTTATAAGCTCGTGTAACGAACTCGTTATAAAGTTGTTATTATACGCACATTTCGAGCTCCCGGAACGAACAATCATAATGTAATTGTATATACTTATATTATGATCTCTCGCGTTTATGTATATACGCTTGCATATATTAATAAATACGAGAGATGGGCTGCTGTATGTATTTAAAATGCAACTGATAATTAACCGGTGACGATGAGGTTATTATGAAGTCGAAGCAAACTTTTATTTTCCGCTTTATTTTCAATGTAAATTTCGCGAGTGGGTAGTAGATTACGAATCGTTCTGGATTTTCCATATACAATTTTACTTGGTAAATTGTCAAAGCATTTCGTTTTTTTTTTCTTTATCTATACCAACTAACATCACTCGCTAAATCAATACCATTGTACCGTAAAATACCTCATCAGTAAGCAACGCTACCCTCTGTTCCACCAAAGCTCCCCAACTTGTCGCTTACTGTCCTGTTACTTTTGACTTTCCCCAATACCACCGTAGTCCGCCATGCACAATGCATCACACCTCACGGTTGTTCCCTCTCTCTCTCTCTCTGTCCCTGCATTATTTACTCAAAGGTATGTATCCTACGAGTGAGTCTCGAGTTACATGCACGTGCGAATCGCGCAACATTCGCGAAGATTCGTGAGGAACTGTATTATTACATATACATACGTGTGTGTGTTTGGACATCTCTCGTCAGCTCTTTGTATAAATAACGTATCGTAAACGTCTGATGATTTGGTGACCCCTCATGTGATCGGTTTTATTTTTTTACATCCAGTATAGCAATAGCCTTGACGTATTATACGACGCACGTATATATACGTAAGTGATGCGTATACGCGATCGCTGCAAATAAATAGCGCGAAGGGTTTTTTCTTCTTCTTCAACGTACATATATATACGGAAACACATTTTTCCCGCGAGGACGTATACGTGTTAAAACTTTTATGAAAGACCGTCTCGCTATACTTGCCCTATACCATCCTATATATATATGTATACCCATGCATTCACACCTCATGCGAGAGCAGAGGGAGAAAAGGGAGGAGATAATATTGAGGCCATTAAGATTAAGTGTCGAGGGTATATGTATATATGAAAAAGCTCATCCGTCGCAAGTACGATACTCTCGCACATACACATGCGTGAAAACGCTAACGGTGTAATTTTACCTACGACCAAAGCGTAATTGAAATTTCGTTTATGTTTTCATCACCCGCGTATAGGGAGAAGTGTATCGTAGTAGTAGTAGTAAGCGATGGTTGTTTTGTTTTACCTTGGTTATTGAGAGAGTGAATCAATTTTAGCTCGTATAAGCGCGGGGGATTTACGGTGAAAAAAGTGTGGGTGGTTATTTATTTTATATATATAGTAAACAATGAAATGGCGATGGGTATAATGAAATTTTATACGATTGCGTGCGGCGTGAAAAAAAAAAGAGAAAGGATATATATATATATTGTAAATTATATATAGAGAGGTGTGGAAAGGATAAAGAAAAAAAAATATTGAATGAAAATTGAGCGATATTTAGGAAAATTTTACCGGAAAATTAAAGCGCGCAGCGTTTATATTGTATAATTTAATTTAAAGTAAAGCCGCGTTGGTATGCCTTTTAGTTAGGCAATGTAAACTTCTTCGCAACGGTGAATATACCACGCGGCTTCTATATATAACCAGATTTTTCTATGCGCAACAGCGTAATATATATATAGCAATAACAAACACAACAACAACACCCACGGTTCAAGCGCGCGAAAATAAAAGAATAGTATAATATACTACTACGTAAAATCAGAAATTTGTAAGTATTCTTGGTTATCCATGCAACGCATTCGTATCACGTCACACCTTCGCGTAGGTGCGCGTACATATTATATATATATATATATATATATATATATATATAAAAAGGAGTATATAAAAATATTCTACTCGGAGTAGATGGAACAAGCGTTGTCCGTGATTTCCATGGTAATATACTACAGCATGAATTTTCATATATACGCGAATATTTCGAATACCGATTTTTAACTCGAAAGAGAGAGAGAGAGAAAGTTGAAGAAATATATTCACGCGTTGGGATATTTCATAAAGATATTTCCATTAAAGAGAGTAGTAGTAGTAGTAGTATAGGAGTACGAAAGGTGCGACCTTACACACAATCGCGTCCTGTGGAATTTAACGTACGCATGGTACTTTTCAAAATTAATACAAGTATTTTATTTATACATATATTTATAGCTCACTAGCGTAAAAGCTTTATTTACCCGTGTATGTAAATAAATTTGTTATTTTTTTTGCGATCTACAAAGGTAAGATATATAAAACTTGCTCTAATTGTCGCAATAAGAACGAAAGACAAAGCAGTTGTACAGTATAGAGAGAAGCCACAGCAGCGAAGCGTGAAATTGACAGCCTCGCGTTTGCGCGAGTTTCTAGCTCTTGGTTCGCCTTAAGTTCGCGCGACGTGGAGAAATGCTTCGGGTAAATATTTAAATGCTGCGTATCTTTCAGGGAGAAAATATCGTTTAACCAATTGGCGATGTTGTAGTGATTTCTTAGGTGGGAGTGTAACAATGATGCTGTTGGAATAAATGATAGATAATTTGTAAAAATTAAATGCCAAGAGGATTGTAAATACGTGAGTTTTTAATGGAAAAAGTTAAAAATTAAATAATCACTACAGAATCCCTGGTCCTAAATTAAAATCACGCGCTTATTTTAACATGCCATTTCTATATATACGTCCTAACCGCATCCACCCGCAGCTCCATCAGATTCTAAATCACGAATTTCTATCCGGATAACAACAACAAAAAGAGAAAATCAGGACACCACACATTCACCCTCGCATTTTTCAACCAATAAAACCACAACCACACGTGTTTTTGTTTTTTACCCCCCCACGTATACACACATCCGGGTTATCCTCGGGCACGCGTGTATATGCAGAGACGCACGCGTGCCAAATGACCCGCGAGCTTTTAAGGTCGTTAAGTATTCGTGAAATATTGGCGCGCAGAGAAACAACAACAAAAAAAAAAGAACGCATCGTATCGCCGTCGTGGCGGTTTCAATTGCAAATTATATCGCATATAGTATATGTATACCCGTAGGCGTTAACGTCGGTGTTTACTCTTTCGACGAGAGGGTTGGAAATATTTTTCGGTGATTGCTGTTGGAATATGTTTTTTTAATTCTATTTTCTTCAGCAGCTGCGGCTCTCGTGTACTGCATAAATTGCTTGCTGGAATAATCGATATACGTGTGTACGTGTATGTTTATATTTATGGGTGGGGTGGGGAAAGGTTAGTGATTGAGTTATAAGCGTTGTAAGTAAATGTTTCGTTTGTCGAGGGTTACGGAAGTTGCTGAAGTTTATATTATGTAACTTATTTATAGAGAGAACATATAGAATGAAATCAAATCGTAAAAACTTTCGTTGAAGTTAGCCGTGCGCTGTACGTGAGAGCGAATGATGATGACGTTATATATTTATGAGAAAGTTGTATAGTCCTAGATTAAGGACTACACTGGTGTACTGTCAATCCTAACGGTTCCATATAATTTCTTTCAATTAGCTTATATACTGCTAAACTGTAGCTTTCTACCACGTTGCTGTATACCGCTTTGAAAAAGTAACAATTATATCCTACACTGTATATATGTGCCTTCGGCATTCACGTAAAAAACAATTCCACATTGAAACAGTGGCCATGTGTCCTCGACTCGCTTAAAAGGCTTCCGCGACGCGTCAAAAATGGGGGGTTGGAAAAAAAAACGCTGCGGACAAGCAATTTTCTCTCTCTCTCGGTCTCTCTGTCACTCGTGATATCAGATATTTGCGTGAGTGTGTGTGTGTATACCACGAAATTGTTAATCATACTCTACGTGATTTCCGAAGAAAATTAAAAGTTTCTTTTCATCGCTCAGTCAGCTATGTGAAACTTTTTCGATAACTCCGTATATATACATATATACATGAGGAAAAATCATTTCAATCTCGAGTCCTATATATGCGCGACTCTCTTCGCTAACTATAACCCGCTATATAGCCTTTCAGCTAAGTCCCAGGGGAGATTATTATTTTTTTCCGAGTATAAGCGTATCAACCTGCGGCTGCAATCGCGAATTCACTCGTGTTCTGCGTCCCCCTGCTCCCTATATAGTGTCATCTTTGTGCTTCATATAATGTGAGCATAGACGAGCGATTGGGAAGAAAGTTAATATACGCGGAAAATTTCGAGATTAAGTCGTGCTCCTATATATATGATTAAATAATAATTAAAGTTTTATATTTATAATTCATTTGAGCTACAGTAACCTCCGAGTATCTATTGATTATTCTTATATATCGAAAGGAAACACACTTTCTCAGACCATTGACCATTTATTATATACTCATATAATAAATATCTTCAACCATATAACCACATTCCCACCACCAAATAACCCATTTAAATCCTCTCTATACAACCATTCCACTTTAAACGAAAAAAAGAAACGCTGGTCGCACGCAATCCGCGCTCACCCGCACGCAAAAATCGCCGGATAAGCATTTACCTTCGGGGGGCCCGCGGATTTTCCGCGGTCAGCGTGCTGCTGGCGCTCGCTCGTGTATACTACCCCCATATTGCCTCCAGGCGCGAGGTTGTACTACAGAATCTTCGTCCACGCGTACACACACGACGTATAACGATCGGATATTTATCCGAGCTTGCGGTGCAGATTTGGTCTCTTTCTTTTTGTTTTTCGTTTACGGGAGCGCGTAGTAGTATAGTCGTATACGGGGTTCGTAGAGAGCGAAGGGTGTAGGGTTTGCGAATTCGTTGGGTAATTATATATATAGGTCAGTAGGGTACTGATATATGGTTGATTATTGCTTTGTGATGTAGGTAAAAGCTCTAAATTCTATTGTTTAATTTTAAAGTGTGGCTATAATGTAGGTTCACTCGCTATAACCACGTTATATCCAATCTAAGATTCTTTGTTTTTAGTATAAAAAGACCGTTTGCTTTATGTTTTAATCGTTATTTTACATATTAACGAGAGTCTACTTTGTAACTCTTACAATGCACCGAGTATATACAACGATATAAAGAAAGAAAAAGAATTGTGCCAGCGAGGAGTTAATAATTAAATGTAGATATATATCGATCTGTGCAATTACCCGTCTGTGTATATATATATATGTATCGGTAATGAGCGATTCTATACGAGCAAACGATCATTTAGAATGGCAATTAAAAGCTGTGTTGCTGAGAATAATATCGTTCTGTAATCAAGGTGTACGCCTTTATGTCGTGAATTATATATTATGCAAAACATTTTATCGCTTATGTATATATATATGTGCGTGCACGTTTAATTATACATTGCCTAATGGTTCAGGTTTAATTTATAAACATAGTAGATATACATAGATAATGAAACGTGGAATCCGAGAAAAATAATTTTTTTAATGTAATTTTCCATATGCTAAGTAAGCAGAGATGAAACGCTAAGAGTAGAAGCGATTAAAAGATATCGCATGCATATATATATATAGAGAGAGAGAGAGAGAGAAGTTGGCTTTTCATTTAACCCTGAGAAAAAGACTATAAAGATAATAGAACGTACAATATAATTCTAACTATATATATATTTCATTTTCTTTTTTCTTTCAACCTTAACGCTAACATCTGCCATTAATTTGGCGTCGAAGCCCGACGGTAAAGATGTCAAAGTATACTTAGTTAGGTCGTCGAGAAGAGATTAACCGCCACTACGTGAGAGAGAGAGAGAAAAACAAGGTTCCATTGTATCTTCTATCTATTGATTACAAAGCGACCATGAAACCACTGAACAAAAAAAAAAGCTAGAAAACGAAAAAAGAATAACATTAATTATGCCCGCATTAAGTGACCTCCTCCTATATACCACTGTCCATTATAACTTTCCTCAAAGTACAATCTCAACAAACAAATTAAAAAAGCCGCTCGAATCGGCATTAATTAACAGCGCATGCAACCAACTCTCTCTCTCTCTCTCTTCTATATACATACATACATATACGCATCGTACAAACCTACAATTGAATGACGCGAACTTTTCCTCCTCCGCGCGTACGTATAATCCGATTGCGTCCGAAATTGTCCCATCGCGCTTGTACGCACGGTGTAAAAAAAAACAACAACAACACACGCGGACAAAGTTTCCCGAGCGCAGAGTGTAGGGTGAATACCGCGTAGCGCGCAGATAAGGTAGAGAAAGAGAGAGAGAGAGAGAGAGAGAAAGAGAGATAAAAAGCGAATTCTACTTTGTAGCGGTATAATTATAATGGCGTACGATTGAATGGGAGAAAAAGTCCGATAGTATATACGCGTTGTCGTCGTTGTTGTTCTTGTTGTTGTTGCAACTTTTACCAAGCAGCTTGTGTTGATTTTAGAGAAATGCTGATTTGTATTTTTAGCGGTGAATCTTTGTAACTGTACGTATATGCGAGGTTTGCTATTTTATTTTTGCTTTGTGTTTTCATAGCAGGGGGGACAGTCGTTTGATTTTTGAATGATATTTTAAGCGTTTTAAAGTAGCGCGCACGTCGCGTGCGCGTGTATTTGCCAAGAAATCAATTATTGGAATTGCACGAGTGCAAGTGTATTTAAACATTTACCATATACAGTCGTTGATTAATAATAATGCGAGGGGACAAAATCGATAAACTTTATTGTACTCTCGTAAACGGTGACCGATATTATTATATTTCGGTGTACGGTTCCACGCAAAGTGTAATACTCCTGCTATACGTTTTATTCAATTATATAAAACATTCAGTACCGCATATACAAGGATACGAGCGCTTAATAATTCACGTAAATTCGCTTCTCTAAAGCCATATTCGAAGAAGAAGAAGAAGGAAAGTATAAGAACTTCCGGGAAAATCGAAAATAACCGTAACGCGCGCGTGTGAATGTATACAGGTTAAAATTGCTGGGCTAAATATTTATAAGCTGAGATAAAAGCAATGTCTCTCGTTATACAGAACCATTCGTTTCTTTCTAATAACAACGCGACGTCTTTTTCACACTCGAGTAAACGCGAGGATGATTCATACTAGCGCGCGCGACGCGACGCTAATTAAATCCATCGCTTAATTCTAGCGCGAAACTAGCGCGAAAATATGCGTCTTGGCGCAACAGACGAGTATCGCTTTAATTTTCACGCGCGCGCGTAATAAGAGAATTATACGCGATATATGTACGACCTGCTTTTTTTTCTAATTTCGAATTTTCATTCCAGAACTTGCTCTATATATATATATACGTACGCGTGTTTTTCTCACCCTGAGTTATACGCGACGATCGCTCGCTCGCTCGCTCTTGTGACTTTTACGGGCTAAGCGTTTTTAGCGCGCGCTGTTTTATTAATTCGCTGGACTTTTTGTTTGCGATACTGAAAGTTTTACGCGTGTGCGTTTCCGCTTTCTAACGCGCGTGTATGTGTAGGGGTTTTATTTCATTTTTGCGATTTCACGTAACACGATGGGTATAGAGGGAGGGGGAGGGCAATTTTTTAGAAATGCAAATGCTGAAAAATATGTGTTAACAGTTGCGTCGTTACACACGCTGGTTATACTATGGGTGACGACGAGGTATTTTTATTCTTTTTAAACTTTACGTTGGGAATTTTTAATTATCGCGTGTGATGAAATGTGGGTTGGATATATGACACCGACAGATTTTTTTTCTTCTTATTCATATATGAGAGAAAAAAAAGTTTAATAAACGTTGTTAAATTAATCGGTGTATACATATTTTTTTATTTATCTCGCGTATTGTTTAACACCTTGCACGTTAAACTGATCAATCAATAATTGTTCGATGTGAAAATACAGTAAAAGAATTACCTAGCAATTAACAATTATTATTATAACATAAATATAACTTTTATTATAATGTGTAATGTTCATACATAAATATTAATTTAACGTCGTCTGCTTAAAACAATTAGTATAAGCTTCACTCTCACCAATAATAATTTTTCTCGCTTCTCTACACAAACCCCATATAATCCAAACAACCTGAACTGACCATTACTATCAAACAAAACCTTCCCCATATATATACACGTAAAATCCCACTTCTTAATCAAGCCACCAACCACCAACGCCATTACATATCACTTAACCACACGGCAACCCCTCCAAAAAAAAAAACAAAACATCTTCATACTTCACCCCGACCACCGGTCAACGCTTCAAAGCAATACCTTCCACTATATACTCTTGTCTATAAAGCCCACGCGCGTGCCCCCTTACCTTCATTACACCCCGCCCGTACAATCAAGCGCAACGATGTGCTTGCGCCTCCGGCTAGTCGAGATTCAATTTCGATTGTGCTTGGGTGCCAGTGACCGTCGCCTTGTTTCTTTTTTTTTGGTCAATCTGCGTTGGGTTTTCTCTTTCCAAGGTTAAAAACTATATATATATAAGTAACGGAACCTCGCGCAACCCACGTATACGTATAGTTAAATTCAGAGAGAGAGCTAAGGATTAAGGTGATATATACAAGTGTTTACTAGAGCTATTTTCGTTATACACATATAGTTGCGGTTTACTTTGACCGAATATATACAGATCGAATTAAAACTTTTATCCTCCGAGACTTTGACGTAAGCAATGTAAAGGAAGACTCGACCGAGTGTTACTAATATTTTTTCGTCGCGTACGTATACGTCAATCGGATCGATTGACCTGTTGAGAGATAAGCTGATTTTCGTGCGCGCTTAAGGTGCGTGTACGGCTATTAACGCGATACTTATACTATACATTATACATACACACTTGGTTCTTATCGCGATTCCACTTGTATAGAGCACGATTACCCTGATAACCATCGTCGAGGCGTTCCATTATAATTGCAGTGTTAAACGGCCTATATATCGAAACGCTTTTTACAATTATACATGTTTTTGAAAAAATAAATTATACACATTAATTGAATTCTCAATGTACACGGAAACGATAAAAGGATAAAATCAATTGTATTAAAGAAGTAATGATTATATTTTTTTTTAAATGAAAATTCTACCGATATTTTTAGAATTAAAGGACTTTACCACCTTAGTATATACTGATTATTTTATTTCGTACACATACAAACCCACAAATCAGTACAGTAACAGTATCTCAGCTGGCGGTTAAATCCACATCATACTGCGCACACCCCGGTATTCCCCCGAAATAGCATCGACGCGTTCACTAATCGAGCACTACCGCGTGATATTCGATTTGCGCGGCTTACTGCGCGTACACCCGTGTGTATGTGTATATATAAGCCACTTGCAAGCGACTGCGTGGATTAGCCATATCCTAAGGTCGCCTTATATACACCCTGGGTTGTAATTGGAATCATCCCAAGAACCATATAAGGATAAGTCAACCGTTACCCCAACTGAGATTATGCGCTATTTGCGTGTTAATTTTATACGTGCGTAATTGCTATATACCTGATAATTGTTACATGGATATATATATTAATTCTACGAAGTTTTTTTTATTGATCGCGGAGTGTGATGAGATAACAGTGTGTCGCCTCGGTTTTGTCACACTGATTAAGCATAGCATTTCAACGCTCATAATTCTTCTATACACACCGACCAAAACCAAAATTCCAATATTACAGAACGCACCGTGTTTTTTGTTGAGCCGTAAAAAAAACGACGATTTTTCAACAGCTTTCAGGGTATTTTTCCAAAGCTCAACAGCCTGAAAATTTGCCACGAGTGATGCGAGCCGACGTTCGGTCGGACATATATATGTATGTAATAGTAGCGAAAGGTCACGCGATACTTTGCAGTAAGAGTGGTGGTGAATTTTTTTTTCTCTTTCGTGTAGCTGTGATTTTCGTAGGGATATATATAGGTTAATTGAATGAGATGAGGTAAATGTGGTGGATTAAGTGTACGAGATCTGCAGGTTGCATATATTTCGTATATGAATAAGGGTTCGAGGGCGATTAACATCGGGTTTGGGTAACCATGGGGCCTGGTTTAATATTGATTATGATATTGAGTTACTTTGTATGTATATATGTTGAGGGATAATGTGGCCTTTGAATAAGGATTTGCAATGAGACTAAAGTATATTAAAAACAGTTTTTACTTTTTAAACGTCTAACTGCATTGTAAATATAAAGTTATTTATTTTTTCTAAAAGTAACGTTGATTTTACTTGTTTTTATATACATGTGATTTTAATATTTTCCTAAACCACTTGTTTTCACTGTCATAGTGGGCGGCTAGAGTAACATTACTTTATTCAACATATTATACACTTTATTTAAATTAAAAATATCATCTTACAGTGAGAGAAATATTTTAAATCTAATTCTCTATTGTTTTAAGAAACGCATGCATTACCTTACTTCCCACGACACATTTTCATTCCACAAGCATACCTACATAATTCAGTTAATCCAAGTTTAATTGTATCTAACAAAGTAAACATTCCACATAACCAAACAAACTTCTTTCCTTTCCACTACCCGACACACATCTTAATCATTCATACCTTTACCTCCAATTGACCAATACACTAACCTCCACCCAATCAATACTCTACACCACTACGCAACTACAAAAGAACCACACAACTGCCGTGAAAACTTTGACCGTTGCCCCTCGTCGCGTGTCTTCGTATATATCTCACCAGAAATTATCCCGAAGAGTTGCGCATTCACGTAAAAGTGTACACGTATATACAACACCGCGTATGTGCAGGGGGAAACACTCTATCCGGGTTAATGCAGACGCCAAGAGCAGGAGTCACGCAAGCCTCGTTACTGGCCATTTCTTCATTACTCTCTCAGCTTTCCCACGTACATGTGCGAATAATGTACTTAGTTTTAAAAGTTTTATATATAACGCTGAAAGTCCACGTACTCTTCGTACCTATGGAACAATTAAATCATAATGTGTAACAACGTTCGGTCTAAACGTAGTTATAATTTTCAAACTACAATCCAATACAATATTTTCAACAACTTTTCACCTTTCAAATTCATCACGTATACACACACATACTACCATCCACCCCTGCACCCCGATTTATCTCAACTCACCCCCTTTTTTCCCCAACCCCTCGTCTACGACTACGATTGCTTATCGCGTTTACAACATACCCTCTATATACCCGTGAAAATATCAGCCGTCCGGCGGTGATTTCAACGCGTCGTCGTCGTCGTCTCGCGACAAGCCTATATATGTATGTATGTGTGGATGTAGCAGCTAGCAAACGGAATTGCAAATCCGTGTGAGTGAATGGAGCTGGCTTTTACAAGCTTGGATTTGTGTATAGTGGATTGTGCGGCTACGTTTTATTAGTGGTATACGGGTGAGAACAACAACTCGCGTGTTGCTCTTCTTTGATGGTTATAGGTGTGTAGGGATGGCCGCAGTGGTTTGATGGAGTTGTGGTTGTGTGTATATATATATGTATTGAAAATAATAATTGTGTGAAATGTTGTATAAACCGTATAAGTACTTTAATGAGTTACGAGATGTGTTTTTTTCCCCCTGATGTCATTAATTTTTCCATACATTATACTTTTAAAATCTCGAGGTCAGTGAATTTTGTCTTTGCACCACTGCGACTGTGGTGTTTCCGGCTATTACATAATTCATGAAGCCCCATAAGTTATATACAGTAAACGGCATTATTTTTTAACAAAAACATGTTTATGTAACGCCGTACAAGCCGCCTTTTTTCTCTCTCCCTAGATCAAAGTTGTAGTGTCCCGGACACTCTTAAATACTTTAAAGAAACGTCGATATGCTCATACATTTATAATACCACCGAACTGTCGATAGATATAACATATACGTATATACAACTCTATAAAACGTCACTAACGCGATTACACAGCACCGCGTCGGCAACTTTTAATTGGCTGCGGTCACCGAAGCCAATACCACGCGTTATATGCATTCGCTTAAAATAACCAGTGAGAGGATTTTTTCGCATACACCAAGATAATCCTATAGTAATTGGATTTCACAACTGTAGAAAAAACATGTCGATTTCATTGGGGTAATGAGGTGTAACGTGTGTACTTGCGAATAGGATTAACATATTAGATGTCACATAGCAGTTTTAACGTGTGGTAAAGAGAGATTCGTGAAATTCATTTCGGAAAAGACGACGTTACTCATATATATACACGTCTGTGTCCGGATTATCACGCTCGAGTGACAACGAATTTGTTAATCTCACGTGTGCACGCGTGAGGTGTAATCCCGTCATTTTGCGGCCGCTTCATAGCTGAAATGACAGGAAATTCCAGGGAGAGGGGTCGAATAGTTTGTCGAAATTTCTAACACATATTATAACGTGGTATGCGATGATGGTTGGATTTTTTTTTTTGGAGAGGGAATATATTATATATAGCACGGGGTTGTGGTCGACGACGGGAATATATACTCGTGTGATGTAATTTAATGTATTCTCAGAATCCGATATAATAGAATTTTCAGGAGAATTATTCGTAGGTTATTCTAAGAAGATTGTAAGAATGTAAAAGTGTATTTGGTTGGAGAGTATGCGTATTGTTAAGATATTTATAATTTAAATTATAGTTAAATTTTGGTTAGATATATTTTTTAGAATTTTTTTCTAAAATTTATTACGAATATGGATGAGCAAAAAATTTAGAGTGCTGACGCGTTGGTATGTTTGTAGTACCTCTTTTTCTATATCCTTGGCATTCATCGTATAATGCACAAAAAAGTTACGCCAAACAGCTGCAGTTGCGTAAGAAAACCTAAAGCAATAAATCTCGTTCAAGTTGGTTATTCAGAAATATGTTTTTTTGATGAAAAGAAAAATATCGTCACCTAAATTTAATACTACTACAATATGCAATACGAATATGCTTTCGGTTACTTTTATTTAAGAACATAGATAAAGAACAAATTCGTAAAACAAATTCAAACCCTCCCATCATCAGTATTTCAATATATCTCAATACGTCGTTCCCTCCTTATCTCACACACAGACACGCCATTTCTACACCTCGACGTTTCCTTTTCCACTAACCGATGTCGTCCCACAAAAGCCGCGTGTACTACTCGACGACCACCAGTATATACATATACACGTCGTATAGTTCCCGAGGCGTTCGCATTCGCACCAGGCGGCAAATTACACGACGGTGCGGTGGGCGAATTAGCCCCTCTGGTACATACATATAGTCGCGTACGCTAACCGACTCGAATTAAGGCTGCAAGCGAGCGAACTCTGGCTTTACAATCCGAGGTAGAAGTTAGTCGACTGGTTGTACCTTGAGGTCTTTAATTTTCTTTTTAGTTGTGTACATTGGGGGGACTCTTGATGTGTATTTATTTTTTTTTTCGTGCTGATGATTGTATGGATATATTGGTGTAAGTGTGAATAGTTGATGATAATCTTACCATTTAACTTCGACTAAGCGAAAAATCAGGTGTATAAACATGATAAATGTGTGCAAATTCGTACGTAAATATCACGACGTACATGCGAATTTAAAAGACTTGGTACTATATACGTTCACATTACTCTTACATATATTATCCATTCTACTTACACCTAATCTTCGCTACCCTTTTTTTTAAAAACCTCCTCCCACCCCAAATTCCTCTCTTCATCCTTCAACTTTTTCTCCACCCTGTACACCCCTCTACCCCCACCGCGTAAAACACTATAGCAATTTTCGTTCGTCTTCGCGTCGCGGAGGCATCTCTCACCTCGTTTACCTCAGCGCGGCGCGCGTTCGTTGCGGCGGTGCACGCGCGTTGAATTATCCGACCCTCCGGCACACTACTACTACTACTACGCAGTATAGCAGGCAATAAGTCGTGACTCGCACAGCAGCAGCAGCAGTAGCTCGAATTCGTTATAAAGTTCGAAGGAGCAAGGGAGAGAGAGAGAAGGAAGTTAGCTTCGCTAGAGTAAAAATTGACTCGGTAACAATCAGTTTATTCATGGGGGGGCTTGGTAATAGGACGTTTAAAGTTCCGGAACAGTGGTTTAGCGGTTCGGTAATGTACTGTGTGTGCTAAAGGTACCTGTATATAGGTATATATGTAGTAGATTTTATTTATTTTTTTTTTTGCTCTGACGGGGGTGTAATTTTATGAGGTATGGTGGTTTTCTTTTTATTCTTTGAAGGAAAGTTTTATGTTGGTTCGAGAAAAGGTAATGCTCTGTAAGCCAGCACCTGTCAAGGAACGACGCTTTTATCTACCCTTGTCCAGCAATTTTCCGGTTACATATAGGCATTACACGAGACTTCAGTCAATAGTATAATGCATTACTTTAAAAACCGAATTCCCACGGCGAATCAATCAAACTTTCCTCATACCTCTCATTACCTACTACACTAAAACATACACAACCGCCTAATATAAAAACGAAGAAGACCCGAGAACCGCCACCCGCGGCGAATCGCCGATGACGAAACTTTGCTCATTCTCCGGCAATCTAACGGGCGTATATGTATATATTTATGCATTCGCTCCGCGCCGAAGGATCGAGGTTACTCACTTTCTCCCTTCTCTTCGGAACTTTGCTATACTGCCGCCGTCGTGGCGGCGGTGAAGCGGGTTTACATAAAAGTGTATGTATCGTATCCGTGCCGTCCGCGTCAGCGTAATTAAAGAATCGCGGTGCGGTTACGTGCCGTTGTTATGGTATGAGTGTTATGTATAGGGAGATGGATGGATTGTTGTTTGGTAATGAAAAAATGTAATACAATAACTGAGAAAATAATAAACTATGAAATATTAAATGAAAAGTCATTATAGATTACTAAACGAGAAACTTATATGAAAATGTTTGATTGATAATCACTGTCTGTACGAAATTGAGTTATACTACTTGTATGTGTCTAACATAGGAAAAAATTTAACTTTTCCAATTTCTTTTTTCTAAATATCGTATTTTCAATATATTTGAAGTAACAGCGACAGGTACTTATATATTATATGTTGCACTTTTCAAAATTAAATACGAAGGTCCCATCTGCCCTTAAACTACGCAGTTTCCAACGACCGTACGGGGAATCGAACTTCTTTCCGAGCACTCGTAAGAGGATTTATTTGTTCTCTACCTACCTCCCATCAAATTTACCACCGCATACACCTACTCAACAATATTTCATCCGAATCATATACACAAAAAAAACCCGCTTATTACTAACAACAATTCATAAATTCTAACTATCCCATCCAAAACCTCTCCCATCCCTGCGTGAAATCTAAAAAAAGCACAACAACATCATCATCCTCTCGCTCTAACCGCGTTAGACAAACAATTAACCCTCTCTCTCTCTCTCTCTGGGTTTGCAATCTCGCGTCGAAAATTGAGCGGATGCGCGAGAGCGGGGCACACTTTTAATCCCCCCCCCCGCCCCTCTCGCGCTAATTTCGCGCAATTTCCCGCCGCGGCGAGATAATTGCCGGCAATCGGAATTAGGCAGAGAGCGCACGCGCTATATACGTCAACCTATATACTATAGCGCATCGTTATCCCTTCGTCACCCAGGTACACGTGATGATAGTATTATGTATACGTACATATATTTGTTTTGTTTTTTTTGTTTACATTAGTTTTCCCCAAGTTGAGATTACGTTTCGGAGTACACAAGAACTGAGAGTGGCGAGTGGGTTACTGTAATTATCGAGCGTGTAGATGCGTGTGCATTTCTTATATAATTTACGTCACGTTATACGCTTGACACTGACAAATGGTTTGTTGTATATACCGAAGGGGTGGACACGCGTAACAAGGCGCTTGGCACACTTTGCATTTCTCCGATTGCCTTGCGGTGAATTTTTTTATGGTAAAGGGTAATACTTACGTACGTTTATATGTATATACTTAACTTTTTGTATAAATTTCTAACGGTCCTTTGTAATGTTAATGAGTCGAATGGAAAATCGATACGTGTAGTAGTAACTACTTTCGTCTTTGACTTTGCTGACATGTACGTCACTGATTTTCTCATCGTAACGCGGTAACTTTACCAGAGGCAGATTAGATTTTACTCCAACTCCGTCATTACCTAACTATAAAGTTCAACTTAGAATGTGACTTTCGAAAAGGCTTTAAAATTTATATCGGTCCTGATTCATCTTCATAGCGTATCTCTAATCACTTTTTACAACCATTTGCCACTTAAATTTACCATATACCTACCCACGAAGCACCATCGCCACGTTAATTTATAAACCACGCGAAAATTCCGCGGTTGCGGTCAAATTTCCAAACCTCCCGCCTCGTCGTCTCGTTAAAGAACCATCGCCGGAAGCGTAGCTACCCTCTCATACCTTCCCCTGAATAAAGCAACGCCACGAGCTGCACGTGCGTCACATACACACACACGTAGGTGTATATATATGTGCGACTTTGTAAAAAGAGGAAGTAGGAAGAAGTCCAAGCGGAACCGCGACGATTAAGGCGAGTGGTATGGCTTTGTACGCGAGGCTTTTTTTCGGCGGAAGGCGTGGGTGTAGCTTGGAAATTTAAATCATGGTAGAAGAAAGGATAGACTTTATAAAAATATGATAATTTCACGTTTCTTTAACGTACAAAGTAAAGAAAAATCATTCCTTTATAGTCTTAACTCGTTTTCTGGTTGCTACTATACGACAGCACATGCACAATCATTACACAAAATCCAAGTTAACCGTTCCCTCGAGCCAAATCAACCGCAGCATGGAGCATTCCCGCATGTACAAGAACGCACGCGAGCGCAATCGCGTATATACAATACACTATATTACATCGTCTGTGTATACGCAGCTATAAAAAACCCCATACCCGTCCCAAGTCGTCTATAAAATCTCTCTTATTCACCCGCGTCACATACATCTATATAGAACAAAAAATCTCGTATAATACGATCCTTTAAAAAAAGAAAAGAAAGCAAAAAAAAGAAGAGCTAAACGTCTTCCGCGGGAAATAACCGTGGAATTAAATAGCAGCAGGCGCGCGTTATCGTACACGACGCGACGATGGGATTCGTCAATTTGCGGCTATACACGTAAAGCGCCGTAAATCCAATCGGAATCGGTCCCTCTGACGTCCGATTATTTGGCTCTATACGTATATACGCGTCCTCTCTTCCTCACTGTCGTTCTATACCCGCCTATCGCTTTATCATCCCTCGGCCTTTATTTATCGCGCGGGTATATATACGCGCGGCGAGGGAAATTCATTTTCCCTTGGCTTACCACACGCCCGATAATGCAGCAGTAGTAGTAGTATAAGAGCAAGCGGCTGATTTGACTCTTATTCTCGAGATTGCTTCTGTCGCGTGGTGGATGTTTCTTTTTTTTTTTTATTCTTTGGTCTCTGAAAGAAGAAGAAGAAGAAAAGGAAGGAGGAAGACGAGCAGTTTGTCACTACGGGTTTTATATTGGATTGGAATAATTTCTCAGAGGTGTTGGGATTTCTTTTTTTTTTTTTAAACGTTGCAGTGGGTGGTTACTGTAATTGAATCCGTTCGGTTTTATCAATGTGCGCGAGCTCGCGTGGTTTTATTTCTCTTCCGGCTTATATATTCAACGGTATAAAAAGTTGGCCAGATGGCTGAAATTTTTCTGAATTAAACGAACGCTTTACTTTGACACGTACGTACGTGATAGACGTAATCAAAGTAACCTCAGTTTAGTTGTAACTCAAGCCAAAACTTCTTCTTCTCATCACATTTTTCTCCCTCCTACCACCTTACTTATAAGTTGTAGAAAAGAAAAAAAAAACTTCTCCCCCCCTCCTTCTTTTTTTCTCTTAATTGACAGAAAATTGAACCTCCGCATGATCATCCTTGAATCTTAGAACGACGCGTGCAATAGGAGCGAACGAAGCACAGCGCACATACCATCGTGGTTTAATTAACGCAACGTATGTAGGTGTGAATTTCCCGCAGGTACCTGCCTCTCTCGCCTTTGAAAGAGAATCCGCTCGCGCGTGTGGGGGAGAAAAAATTAGATTTTTGTAACTTCGTTTTACCAACGCCTGCGAACTGTCTACACGTGATATATACGGGATAGACTGCACGTACCACGGATTTTTTGGCAGCAGTGTGCATGGCTCTGTACTACTACTGCTTGCAATCAGAGTAATGAGGTTAGTGCTTTTTGAGGATTCGTTGCGGCTGCGAGAATTGTATGTAGTATTTCACGCGTGTATATACGTGAACGGTATTGTGCGAAAGTTGTGGGGATTGAAAACAATGATTAGTGTGAATTGCAAAAAGTTTAGAGAAAATTATTACACTATTTCGCTAAATTATTATCGTGTTTTTTCGCTAAATTTTACACAGTAATTTTTCTTGTATATTTAACTTTATTTTCAGTGCAAATTGAGATGAATCTTTTATACGTCATTTATACGTGAAATTCAAAAATGTATATACGAAACCATTTGAATATAACCACGTACTACCTCTTCACAAACAAACAAACAAACAAAAAATATGTTTTCATTTCCACGCTCAACGATCGACGCGACACTTGATTTATTCCCATCCATTATCGTCTCACCCCGTAAATCATTTCCACGCCCAATTTCCTAATTTTCACACTTCACCATCTCTAAACTATCCCATTCCCCCTTCCGTCTCGCCTCTCTCTATACACATCCACCTACGCCTTCTCTCTCACTCTCTCCTACACCCCATCATCCCAACCCTCTAGCCAATAATCCCTCACCCAATCGCCCTCGCCATGTTCACTTCAACTCTCACCCCCCTGACGACAACACAACCACCACCACCACAATAAAAAAAAAGCCTCCTCGCTAATTTACGATCATCTCTCTCTCGTGTTTACGTACACTTATCCCTCTCTAATCCAACCCATGTGATACCCCACGCGACGACGATCATGATCATGATTTCCACCACGCGCGAAGATGACTATACGCGGTGCTGCTGCTGCTGGTGTTCGTCGTATATAATCTCGCTAAAAGTGTACGGACATACCGTACCGGAGGACGGAAATCCGATAGCGTATATAGAGGAGAATGACGCGTAGGTGGTGAGAATCGAATTGGCATGCTTGGGATCGCCGATGCTGTGTGGTATATCAATTCGAGGAAGTCGTGGTCCTTTCTTTTCGTTAATAATTTCTTTTTTTTAATTCCTATACCGAGCGTATAACACACTTGCATACATTCGGGGGACATACCGTACGGAAAATAACGCGAGCTGGCTTTAATTAGAAAGCGTATATCAATAAGCGTATAACAGAAGAAAAAGAAGAAGAAGACACTCGCGACTATTACTTCGCGGGTTAGCTTTGAAAGTGAAAAAGCGTTTCTCTCGAAATCGCTTCCGTTTAATAATTCACACGAAGAGAAAGAGAGAGAGAGAAGAAGAAGAAGATCCTCGGACTATATATACTATACACACGAGAGTGTCTTAATTAAACCGAATAAAATATCAGCCGCGGGGGCGCATACAAGTGAGAGATCCTTTGACGTGAGACGTATATAACAGTCTCTTGTGGAATTATATTTTCGTCAGATGTACAGTATAGCAGCGCGTTGCTATAGTTATATAACTACGTTTCGAGCTGTGTATATATGTTTGTTTAGCAAATAAAGCCCAAAATGTTTGTTCTGTGGCAGAAGTGTACTGTGAAATATCGCGGGGTTTTTTTTTGGCAAAATAATGCGAAATTTTGTTGTTGGTAGGATATGGTGTTGACGAAATTGTTGTTTTGACGGAAGAACTTGTGTCATTTTAAGGTGAAAACTGCGCGTAACCTTTTTTTTTATCGCTGACATTAAATGCTGGCTGAAGTGGTCGATCAATGATGTCGAACTTTTATGGAGAGAGCTTTAAATATTCATGTGGCCGCTGGTCGTTTTAGTCAAAAGACTTTTCTTGGATAGCAACTGTTTATTTGTTTTGTATAATCTGAAAGAAAGAAATTTTTCTATTATACGTATTTTCGTTTTACGCTATTGCATTTTTTCAAATATAAATTTATTGAGTTTTTCAACATATCAATAAATTTAGCTATTATAAAAGGAAATCATTTAAAAACAAGGTCACCCAACATCCGCGTATAACTTACCACCTCCACCTGCGCATTCAAAACATCGAAAAATCCGCACTGACAATACAATACAAAGAATCTCTCTCCCTCTCTTTCACTTATCGCATTAAACATTCAACGCTATTCCGAGCGCAGGAGTTGGAAAAAAAAACACAGCCCAACACATATATCCGAAAAAAGTCGACAACCATTCCTCTCACTTATATATATATACCTATACACACTAACTCGTTGGTGCGAAACAAAAGCGCGCCTCGACGCAGACACATATATATATACAGAGTCCGCGCGAACAACGCATCCATAATTCAAGCATTTAATTAACCCAGGCGAATTGAAAGAAAGAACTTGTGTGTGTGTGTGTGTGTGTGCCTTTGGCTACTGCACACATCAGTGAGTCACTCAAAGAGAGAGAGAGAGAGATAGGGCCGTGGGCCTGTACAAACCGAATTACATACCGGCGGCAACGCTGCTATATACTCCCCGTGGACGTGTGCCCTCTCTCTCTCTCTCCTTTTTTTATTTCCCCCGAGTGAGTAAGAGAAAGACAGAGAGGAGGAGGAATCCTTTTCTCGCGCCCTACTCTCTACTCTGCGTCGTTTCGCCTTTATCGAGGCCGATTATGTACAGTGGTAAGATATATACGTATATACGTATATATAGATGTGGGTATTCCCTCGCGGAAATTGGACACGGTAGATTAAGTGCGTGAGCTGTAAGTAGAATTCTTTTATATTTTAATTATGGAACACCAACGTTGCTGCTGCTGCCACTGACGACGGCCTTCCGCTCTCTCTCTCGTTTCTTATAGTACAGCTGGGGGTTTCTCAGGAGAGAGGAAGGAAGAAAGCTTTATTTCGAGGAAAAGTTAAGTTGAGGAATGGAGATGAGAGCGAATTGAGACGGCGTCGAGCGGTCGTTATGAGAGAGAGAGAGAGACACGATCGTGGTTCGGTTTAATCCGTCTGTGAGATGTATAAGAGACCTTCGAAGGATATATATAAAGAGTTTTTATTTTAGGGAGTATATATATATTGTTGGAGATTTAACGATTAATTCTGGGAAGTGGGAATTAGTGGGTCGTTTATAGTGTGCTATAAGAAAAGAACAACAAGGGTATAAAAGTGACGATTTTTGTTTCTGTAATGTACAAAAATATATTACCTAATTATGACAAAAATTTATAAAGTCCACTGCACCCACACCCTACTATACTTCTAAAAAATACATCTCAAGATTTACCTCACCCTCCCATTACCCTATGTATATCACACATGTTTACATGGCGCTCGATTAGCCAGCAACCATATATATATACATCCTAAACTCGGTGACTTTACGAGTGATACGGTGGCACATCGTCACACGTGAATCGTACATGATTCAGGATAGGAGAGGTTCAAAGGTCGAGCTTTTTAAGCTTACATTATTCACGCGTCGGGCGTCAATTATGGACACGAGGTTGTGTGTCTGTGTGTGGATTCGAGGAAACGAAGTCCAGTGTCGCGTGACGGGGTTCTGTTTTCGCTGTATGTAGGTACATATACACGTGTGTATATATATTAGTTGCGACGAGGGTGAATGATTGATAAGGTCGCGCGGTTGTATATACATGCGTATATGTGTGAGGTGAAGAGCAGAGTTGCATGCGTTAGAACCGTGAGTGTAAAGGAACAAGGGTATACCGTGTATTTCACATTTTTTTTCCTACTCTCTTTTATTCTTTATTCATTCGCCCCTTTTTCTTATTACACACACGCGTGTGGGTGTACACATAACCACGTATATATATTATAAATATGGTCTCTTATATTTCTTAAACCACCAAGCGGTCGCAATGTCTCAGCAATCCTTTACACAACGTGAACCTATAACAGTTCTCGTAAACCTTCGGGTTCTCCTCCAACTCTTGTACGGAGTGGTCGAAAAAAAACCGACGAAAATCCGCAGTGCAGTTATTAGAAAGTTCGAGGCAGCTCTATAGATGTACAAGAAACAAAACTATATATATATATATATAGAGAGGAGAAATGAACGTACAAGCGCGAGTAAGTACTTGGCGCACTTGCTGTAGTAGTTTTGTGTAGTTAGTTTTTGTCGCGAGAACAGAGAAACTTGGAAGATATGCCGAAGGGTAAATGTAAAAGCTAACTAATTAAAAGTATGTATACTGTATATATAAGAGGGAGGAAGAAAAAACAACAACAGCGATAACGAGAATCAATGAATTTGATATATAATGAACGATGTCAATCAAAATCCTCCGTCGCGTCGTCGGTAGCACTTTACTCCCTCCGATTTATTACATCATTACGCGAATGAATGGCTATAGGAGTATATATACGCGTTTATATATCGACATGTTTTTATCGGCGACTTATTATTCGCCAACGCGCGCGTAAAAGCTCTTCTCCCCCCCCCCCCCCTACTCCTCTATATATCCCTCGCTGTATACGCGCGGGAAATTAATGCGCCCGCGTAAAAGCCTCGTTAATTGAACGTCTTCGTTCATTTTTTTTAACTCGCTTATATATGTTAAGTGGTGTTTTCAATTTTTCGATGTTCATCGGTACTGCTGCTGTTGTTTAATCTTTTGGGGTAGAAATATATGAGTACGCGTTTATTATATTTGAAAAATTGAACAATTTGCGCGAGCTGCGATAATTTTTTTTAATTAATATCCTTGAGAAAGCTGTTCAAGTGTAAAATATATATGGGCTGAATAAAAGTTTTGTAAATAATCTGAATATAATGATATCTATTGTACGTATTACTAATTGTCGTACGTAAAATACTAATTGTTTTACCTATTAATACAAAAATTATCTACGCTCTTTATTCCCTAACACATTCACCACCCCACACCGACATATATACCTTCAATAATATGCTTCAGCACAGCTGAAATCACCGCGAAATAAATCTTCTCACTAAGTATACACAACCAGCGCCTATATATACACGTAAAAAATTAACGTACACTTCAGTGTATACGCGTGAATTTGTGTTTCTCCGAGCCGATAAGTCAGCACCGGCACGGGGGGGGGAGGGATGATAAAAAATTAACGTGGGTAATCGAATTTTCTCCCAGTATGGGGGGAGATCACACGCCGATAAAATCAGTCGGTACCTTAATTTATTGAAAGCTCGGTATGAACGACACGTACGTACGTATACACGTGGTTTAGCATATACATATACCGGAAAAGATCTGATTTTGCGTATATATAGGGTCACAGGTGCAGTTGTTGAGAATTTTCGCTTGAAACGATGTATATATATATGCTTGCATTCGAGAATTTATAGTACCTAATTATTCGCTTCGTCTTTTTACTCACGTGTGTGCATGTATATATATGTATATACACGCCGTGTACTCGATATTATTATCAAAACACTTAGCGTAGTTCGAAACTACCGATTAAAACAACCGCGCGCGCACGCAGCTATTATGCAAAATTGGGAACGCGGGTAACCAGCTATAATCACACGATCGCACGTACTACAAAATTACACATATATATACACATACTCATCCTGATACCATACATACACCTGTTAATAAATTTCAAAATAACTGATCAATCCCCCATACTAAACTTTCCTCATTAATTCATCTACATCCCCTATATAGCGACCGAATACCCGGCGCCTCGGCCCTTTTTCATTATATTAAAATCCACTATAGTTTTCCTCTCTTGGCTATTACCAACGTCGTCGTCGTCTCTGATCAAATCTCAGGCGGATCGCGTGACACACGCTCTTGCGATTTTTCCCTCTCTCGTTCACATACTGCACATACACGCATGTATGTATATGTGCGGGGGAAAGAGAAAATCAATGCTCTCTCTCTCACTCTCTGTGCGAGCTCTCAAGGACGAGAAAATTTGCGCTAATGAACGCATCGCTGTGGGTGGGGGGATAGTGTAGAAGATTTTCACTGCGGGGACATTATATATAGTGGGTGATTGTACCTTGATGGTTTAATTATTAATTGCGGTATGTGGACGCTGATTTTAACGGTATATATATGCGTAAAAGAAGTTTTGAATAATGAATATAATATACATGATGAGAGTGTTTTTTACTTCATGTCGCGATATTTTATTTGATATCCTCTCACGGTGTACAGCACGGTTATTCTCGTTTCTATATAAAAGTTAATTAAACGAATGAACTTTACATATCTCTCGACTACTACTACTACAGCAGCGGGATATAGTATAATGCGAAAACTTTTTCGTTAAGAATATATATATATATATATATATATATATATATATATATATGAAAAATTCCATTGTAAGTTTTACCTACCCTACGTATATCTTTCTCTCTTCTTTTCTCTCCTTATACATTTTCTTCTCTCTGTACCCAACTTCAACACTTTCGTACCGAAAAATCGGAACCTCCGTTCGCCATCGCCCATTAAATCACTCGTATACCACTCCTTTAAAAAAAAAATCCCCCACACCTCAACAAAACTTCTTCACCCTTCCCTCCTCTCCCTCTCTAATCAAACATTTATTCATCCAAACATCCCAGGCACTTTCTCTCTCTCTCCCATCCTGTCCCTCCATTAGCCATTCCAAGCGCAACGCCGAATTTGCAATTGCAATTCGCCCGAGTTCGTCGTCGTTGAGGGTAAAAGCAGTCCCAGGAGAGATATCAAGTAATGGCGATTGATATCGAACTTCGACCGAATATATATGTAGAATGCGCGAGTGCGTTTATCAGAGTAGAGAAAGCGCGACGATTGTGTTATTATTCTTATTATTATCATCATCCGACGTCGGTAGTTGAGTTATAGTCGAGGTGAAACGGCCCGCCGGTATCTTTGTCAGGTTCCCATAGCTGGCTTTCGAACGCCTGCACGTAGTATACTTTATACCTATATATACCCAAAAAATACCATCATTAATCGTCACCATCACTTCTTTATATACACACACTTACCTATACCCACGCTCAGCATCACCACGCACGTGACATGCAACATTCGACCATTTCTTCGTCACTGTCAACGGACTGCCAGTTTGACCTTCCGGTGGATACACTAACATTCGTCTTGCAGCTGCTCTACCTAACGCGTCTCTTGGTCGTGCTACGCGTGGTTGTTGATGACGATTGTTGATATGCGGGGTTTGAGAACGTGAGGTTGAGGTACAGCTGGAGGTTAACGAGAGACGGTTGAAGTTGTCCGCGAGGTCACATGAGGAACTGTAGTTGTGGGTAGACGAGGTAGGGTCGCTTTGACGTGATGCTGTTGTTGAGGCTGTGTATGAAGTGTGTATGAGGTGATATATAGTGAATTTTGATGTAAATATTAGTTGTACAGTTTATTTAAAAAAGATAAAATTTTTACTATACTATATTAAGAAAATTTTCTTATAACTATATTAACTATAGTAACAGTGGGTCAGACTATATAATTTCTATGAAAATACTTAGAATTTACACTGTAAAAATTGCTTTTTTTGTACTTTTTATTATATATTGTAGTATATAATATTCACGAAACAATGAGTCTGTCTCACAACATTCCCAACGTCACAACCCTTCATTCCTTCGACCACCACTCACGCCACTACCCCTCAATATACTACTACCAAAAGAAGCCTCAGGCAAATCTTGTACAACCACCCACACCCTAAACTATATCCAATTCAATATCTCTCTTACCACTAGACCGGCGTCGTTCACCATCACGCGCTTTACACTCGTCGTAATTGCCGGACGCGTCGCGGCAACCTCCTCGTCTTCTGTTACGTCCTTCGTACTCGTAAACCACTGCATCGTTGTAATTGTCTCGGCACGTGCCACGTGTTGGTAGTAGTACCTCACGATGTTGTCGATCCTGCAGTCGATTAAATGGGCAATTCGAAGTGTAAGGAGCCACGAGTATAACTGAGGGGAGGTATGAGAGATAACCGAGTTTTTACCAGAGTGATTGAATCGTCGTCGTCGTTGTTGTAGTTGAGATTATGACGAGGATTATGATGAAAGGCGGTGGTGTAAGTGGAATCGGTTGCGTCGTGGAAGTTGACGTGTTTCTTTGGGCGTGTTGTACCTGATGAATTAGTATTTTTTAACTGATATATAATTTACTGTTCTATTTTCTATAGACATGTAAATACGTGAATGCGGCCGTTTATTTACACGTTTATGTATAGGTAAAATAAATCAATCATATATCGTTAGCAAACATTGCATTATTACCCTCTAAAGTTGAATTAGTAAACAACTGCTCCACTATTTCAATTAGTGGAAAAAAACTACTAATTTATTAGTAAATATTCACTTTTTTTACTATTTTTTTTTAAACTACTAATTAAATTAGTAAAAGAAATTAAAATTGAATTAGTAGTTTTAAAAAACTATTGAATGAAATAGCAGTTTTTCCACTAATTAAAATGGTGGAGCAATTTTCTCTAATTCAACTTTAGAAAGTAAGTAATAAAAATTTCATTCACTACTTTGCTAGATGTTTTCTTCTTTTAATCTTAAAATTTCTCGTCTTTAACTATATCGACGCAAGTAACCGCCTTAATACCAAACTTCTTACCATAAATATTAAATATACAAATACCACTCACATCTCACTCCGCGCTTCTTAAGACACGACGAGTACCCACACGTCTGCTTTACACCAGCATCAATATCCTCGTACCCTCGCCTTACCCGTTGGCACTCGTTAACCTCATCCTTACCCTCGTTCTCTTCAAATCCCTGCTGACGAGTGACATCGTCGCTGCAACATCGCCGAAGGGATTTACCTTTCCTATAATTTCACCGTGACATTAATACTTTTCAGTAAATACTATACCCACACACACATACACACGAGTATTCTAACCTAATACCACGATGTTGTGTGCAGTAACTGGTAATCCGTGTGTGTGGTGGTAGTAGTAACGTATCGTCGACGTCGTCGTACGCAGTCGTCGTCGGTGCCGCACGCGGGCATGGTCTTCTTCTCATGCCGGTCGTGCTGCAGGCTGTTGTTGTTGTTGAAGGGTTGAGACCACGAGACCGTCATTATTGGTACAACAGCGTGATGTTGTTGTCATCGCAACATGAATGATTGAGTAGGGGGTTAAGTTTATAGATCGGATTGGTTAGTTTTGCGCTTTTAACCGTAGATTTTAAGATAAAATTTGTGATATTGTATATACCGTGCAAAACTAACCTTTCTGCGAAAAGAAAAGTCATCGTATTTGATTTCTAACAAAACCCTATCACTTCTTCTCTTTCTCTGCCACTTCTTCAGGCTTTCACGTGCACTCGTGTACTTACACAATGTGGAACGACGAACCGCCAAAACGTCTATTCGTACGTAACGATAGTGGACCTGGACGTTGGCGTAGATGGGCTGACATGCTATATGGTCTACTTGAAGTCTACGGTGTCGAGGTGGCTGTAGTCCTAGCTTACATTGCTATATCCGAAGTTGTACGGGCCGAATATAATCGACGTTGAGATGTATAAGAAATTTCAAGTTTTTTATAATAAATTTTTATCAGTATGTAGATGTGAGAAAATAAAATAAAAGAATATTTGATAAAGTAAGATATAGGGATTTATATATTTCTTTATTCAAAAAATTCGCTAGGGATTTAGTAGTGCGACTTTTAACGGATCGACAAAGCGACTGCGTAGGTATACACGTATTGTCGGGAATTTAAAAACAACGTTGTCACTATAGCACAATACGTGATCCATTCTTTTTTACGAAAACCACGTATATATACCCCTCGGGCTTTCAACTCACTTCGGTTGAGAATATTTACACCCACTGCTTCTGCTATCCACGTGCGAAAACCGAGTAGTAGTATATATATGTGTGTATCCAACTCCTTTTCACTCGACGTTTGGTTCGAGACAAAGGGGCCGACAAATCCTCACACGTACGGGTACGTGTGTACCTTTAAGTGCAGTCACAGTCCTCTAACACGTACGTAGGAGTGTATGTGACCGATCGGCCACTTTAAGCTCAAAGAAAGGAGCCGCGCAGAGCAGAGATTGATCGCTTTGCATTCCCTTGCCTCGTTCTCCCTCTCTCTCTCTATACCATCGATCTTCGAGTACCTAACGACCTGTTTGCGGGTTGAGATTCGCAAAGGTATAGTGGTCGAATTAACGTGTGTGAGAATTTGCCAACGCGCGTCTTTTTAACGGGTGTTGTATGTATACGGAAGGGATGGGTTATATTGGAAATACTAGCGTGTAAAAGGGAGAAAAAAGGAGTGGGAGGTGGATTGATGGAGAATTTTCAGTTTGACGGTGCGCGTCTTTGTTTGAAAAGGTAGTATACGTATATATTATATATATTGAAAAAAAAACCCTTTGGTATTGATATGATGATTGACGAATCGTATATACAGAGTGAAATTGATATTTTAATTATATACGATGGAGGATATAATATTATATTTATATTGGCTTTTTATTGACTCTTTTCCACATAAGTTCAGTACGATCGCGCACGGGAAAACCTTTGAAGTTGTATAATATACATACGGACACCGTGTGTATGCGACAATGTTAAATTTATATTTTATGGATGGATTTTAATACGGCCACGAATGAGGTGAGTCGTAAAAATTTATAACCCACCCCAACCTCTCGCGCGATATTTATATATGTATGTACGCATCGCTTTGTGATGACGTTTTAAACGCTAAAGAAAAATGAAAAATTTTGTTCTTTCCGAGTATATATGTATAATACGCAACTCGCGGTGTTCATTTTTAAATATATTAAATTTTAGCAAGAGTAGTGAAAATTAAAGGAAATTAAATAACCCGCGGGGGGGAGAAAAAAAATTTGGGTTCTTATTTCGCGCGGTTATATATGAAATAACGCTATATACACGTAAACCGCGTATATATATAAAATGAATAATGCGGGTTTCAATTAAAAGTTAAAAAACTTTTATTTTAAGAAAGAAAAGAGCGAGCGAGCGCGGTGAAGTTCCGCATATACAAGCCTCGCGGCGACTACCGCGCGAAATACAATTACGATTTTTAAAACATAACGTCGTCGTCGTCTCGAACAGCTAATTGCACTAGTTTTCTCGGTGTATATATACGTTATGTGTATATATATATGATGGAAAAGGAAAACATGACGGTAGAACTTTTAAACCTTTGGAAAAAAAACAGCAACGACAACGTAAACATTTCGATGTTTCAGTATTACAACATAAGGGAAACCAAACTTTCTCTATTTTTTTCTCCTTTCGTGCGCGCACAAAGAAAAAAAACAACGTAGAAAATTAAACTACATCTACATAAGTTGCAGAGAGAGAGAGAGAGAGAGAAACAAAACAAAACGGGCGACGAATCAATATATACGGGAACAAGAAACGTTATGACGCTGAAAAAACAACACACACTGCACCACGCACGAATTATTCATTTATATATATAAGTTGCGGCCAAACAATCGTCAACTAAAAATACAACGGCCTATACATACAATTATCATATATACCACAGCTCGCATTATATTACACGAATAAAAAGATCATCTCACTCTCTCTTATTCGCATCGTTCAACCTTGAAACTCATCTGCATTGCGCGTCACCACGAGCAAGCGTCACCCACGCGTTTCCTCGTCGTCGTCGTCGTCACATATATACACACAATGCGTGTGAACGTTCGTTTTGTTTTTACATTATCATGTATTATTATATACGCAGCGAAGGGGGGGAGAGAGAGAGAGAGAATGAAAGAAGTGATGTGCGGAGTTCGGCGACGAGATACCAGGACCTTGATTTCTTCCTTCGCTCTTGTTTATTTTGTGGTATACGGTGGTAAGAGGGGGAGCGAAGATGAAGATGACGTGCGGGTTAAGTGTAAAGAAAGTTTTTAGCGACGACAGGGGTTTGTTTATTTTGTTCAATTTGCGGAGAGAGAGAGAGAAAAAAAGAAATTATACGATGCTTTTAAAAAGAGGTCGCGAAAGTTTATATAGGGAAGAGGATAAAAAGGTTTGCTGTTTAAACGGCTGCTGCGCTGTGTTGTAATTATATAGACTGCGCGCGATGTAAATAAACGCGAGAGACAAAAAATTACAGAGCGCGTATGAGCTTTTTTACACGATCGTGATAGCTGTGTCAATATACAAATGTCATATATGGGATACGTTAAAATTCAAGGCGATCTCTTTATACGGTTCTAGGGGTTTATTGTAGTGGCGGTGGAAAAATCATATCTACTTTGAATAACAATACGGATAGTGAGCCAAACGTGGAATTTAATGAAAATTTCGTTCACGACGGTTCAAGCTGTATGTATGTATATAGAATTAAAGAGGGGTAAGGATTTTTCGCGAGGATCTCGTGGCTAACCCCGAAACGAGCGCCGTAAAAAGGAACAATAAACCGCGCGCAGCACACGCGGGTGCAGTCGATCGGAAATGACAAACGTACGGTGGTGGTATACACTATGTGAAATTGAACTTTTTCCTCTACGCTCATCTCTCTTTTTTTCTAAGGGTAATCGTAATTCACCTGTTTTATCATATACATTACCACTTGAATATTCACAAGGTACACGTAGTAAAGTATCCTATTAAAAATCCAAGCTCCTCCGCACTTCATACTAGACATACTACACAAATTTTTAATAAGATATTTTTCTACCTGTACATAATTTCTAAAGACCACCGATGAAAATTTTCATCCTAGACGATACACTCAACCGCTCGTCTATAAATACTACAACACCTCGAATATATATATACATACTCTATATACATATTGCGGTCGGTCCCCCCCTTATATACCCTCACTTTCACCTTTTATACACTGTAGCGTACTGGCAAAGACTTTCTATATATTATACTATATACAATGACGCGCTCATCACGCACGAATACCCCTCCCCGTACGATCGCTTACCCCGTTGACGTAATGAGAGGCGTGTATTATAATATGAAGCGTACGATATAATGCTGTATGTAAGGGTTAAATTTTCGGGGCGACGGTTGTGTAACGTGGCGGGAAAAACTGTTTGGTATGATAATGTGCTATTCAGGGTGTCGCGAAGTGGTTACGTGAAGTGATTGCGGTAAAGTGATGGTTGGATCGATGCGAAATGATAATTGTTTTATGTGTGGTTGATGGGATATATAAATTTAAGTAACGTAATAAATATAGTATCATTTATCTTTTTTGATAAAAATTTTACAGCTATACTGTTTAGTAAAAGCATATCCTCTTATACCACAAAAGAGCAATAAACATCCCACCTTTATCTCACGCACTTGCTCCCGAAATACATATATTTTAAAAGATACACACCAACCTCTCTCACTCTTTTTGACGAATACTGATACACGCGAAAAATTAAGCCGCGTACACCGAACCACATAACCAGCGGTTGTTTCTCACCCCCTACTACGTGTATAAATCTCTCCCCGAAAAAAAGAGAAAGAAAGAAAGAAAAAGGGAGAGTTTATCTCAACCCCAACCGCGTGCGTGTGTGTTTGAGTAAAAAATATGCTACCGCACGTCGTCGTGGCTAGTATCACGTCTCGCTGCTGCTGCTGTCATGAGGAGATCTTTACTCAACTGAAGAAACGACGTTGCGTACTACGCGGACGGAATTTTTAATTTCGTTAATTCGAAGACGCGGTGTGGTTTTGGATTAGCCAGTAGTTAGTTGTATACTGACATAAAAGTTTATATATTTACACTGGGAGATGGATGTGTATATGTATCTATTTGTATATATAAACATCGTAAAGTTGTAAATTGTTGGGTACTCGCGTTGTGTGGATAAATGAACGGGATTTTTATCACTCGGTATATATATAAGAGTACGTAAAAATCAAGCACGACGGGATGTAATAACCGCGTAAACTGCGTTTGTAAATATATAATGTAACGACAAGCAAAGAACAATAAAGCTGTAAAAGGTATATAACCACCCTGATTATTATAACTTTAAAAAGTATATATAATATAATCGTGTTTGTTTGCAAACACACACATATATATGTCGGTCACCCTTTATTACACGAGTTTTACAACCCGGTTTTTTTACATTCTAAACCGTATATAGGTATACCCTTTCCTGAAAACGTCGATCAAACGGACAAATATTCGCGCATAGCAAACATCGAAACAACAAAACGAAAAAAAGGAGGGAGAGAGCGAGAGGAGCGATCGACGCATATATCGCGCGTGGATAAGCAAACAACCTGTATGCGCGCGTATGTAAAAGTGTAATCGTGCGTGCCCGGATATACATATATATAGGTACGTTGACAGACGAATGGTGAATTCCGCAATTCGGTCAAATCGGATCCCTCCACGTATTTCTGCGTTAATCAATCTTCTCTCTCGTTCTGCGTGCGTGGTGGAACTGGGTGCACGACGACGGGTGTTGTGAGATAAGTTAATTAATCGATTCGACGTGTACTGGATCGTTTTTCTTTTATTTCAACGTGGTGATATACATTGTACGTATAATACATTCGATGTGTATGAGATTAAACAAGAGGAGAAACGAAATAAAAGTATACATATACATCACCTCCCATCGACCCTTTTGACTTTTCACCTCTGCGTCTCTTCCATTCCCGGAATTCGAACTTATCCGCGTTCTAATCCTTACCGCGAGATAATCAACCTCCTCGGTGCGCACATAGCTTCTCTCTCTCTTTCGCTCTCTCTCACTACAATACAACCACCCCCACCACCACCTTCGTCCTTTACTCCCTCTCACGTAGTGTATGTACCATTGTATCGGCATTATTCGCTTTTCGAACTTATATATCCAACCACGTGCTGAATGCCACCATTGTCTAAACTTACAGTCGTCGTCGTTGTCGTCACAATTGACTCTCTCTCTCTTTCTCTCGTACATACCCTACGGCACACGACGCAAATAGCGAAATCGCTCGCTGAACTCGTTAGCACACATACACGTGACGTATATGCGTGCATGTACAGAAGAACCTGTTGACTTTCATGTACCCTCACACGCGTATATGTTATAAGATTAATTTACTTTTCTTCTTCCTCTTCTTCTTCAACGACCCATAAAATCTTCCCTATGATTTGCGTTTATACCTGGATAATCTTATCGGTCCTCTCTTTCTCTATATACACGGTCGAAGGTATATAGCAGCAGCGAGTATATACGTACCTTCGGAAAGTAGCAGTATAGGAGCAACGGCAGCAGCAGCAGCAGCAGCAACTTGACACGGCGTATAACGACGTGTATATACCCAGATCCCTATACACGCTCGGTAGAGCGCGTCAAAGCCCCGTAGAGCATGCACATACGACGTTGTGCTGCTATACTTCTCTCTCTCTCTCTCTCTCTCTCTCTCTCTCAAGGCTGAACGTGGTGTCGCCTCCGGGGGCTACTACTACTACTATTAGACTTGAATCTTACCGGTATACGCTGTGTAGCATGGATGTACGTATGTATGTATGGGTCGTCTATTTTTCTACAACGATGCTTCTGCTGGTTTTTTTTCTCTTTACTGTGCTCACGACGACGACGGAGATTTTCTTTTGTCCCGTCGTGTTGGTGCTGATGGTTCAGGTGATAGTTGTTGTCGTTGGGATTTTGAAAGAAAAGGGGAGCCGGATGATGGCGCTTAAGGTAATGTAAGGGGTTGGGAGGAAGGAATGGGTGGAATAAGACAGAGAGTTTGTAAGGTGCGACGGCTGACCTAACGCGAGTGCTACTACTTATTGCGGTTGGTGGAAATGTGTAAAAGGAAGCGAATAAATTATGGATGTGAATTTTTAGGTGAGGAAAAAGAAGTGAAGTGGAATTGTAGAATTTTTGTATTTAAATAAATTGGTTATAATAGGTTATAACTCCGAAAAGGAATAGATGTAGTAAATAGAAGAGCGCAGGTGGAGCTACGAAACCAATACCATTGTGTGTAGACTGGATGTGAAAATACGAAAAAAATTGAAATTTTAACCGAGAAAACGAAGTAGAAAACGTTGAGATAAATAAACGTGAAATTTGCTAAAATACGTAGAAAAGTCGAGATTTCACTCGCGGCGTTTCAGTAGTAGAACCAGTAAAAATAACGTTTTTCTAAATATCTTCTCTTTCATACGCAGGTGAATTCGTATGCATATTCTCACGGTTTTCTTTCTGCTTCTATCAGCTTTATATATATATATATTTTTTGTTGGTATTTGTCTAGATGGGCCCGTAGGCATTCTCTGTTATTAACACTGACGTACTACTGTGTTACACGTCGAAAATTCAAAGATACACGTGTATAATCTGAGCGAAAATTGATTATTAGTATACAAAATTAAACATCGGGATTAACTAATATATACGAATATCGCGCATGTATAACGAACGAAATTTAAATTTAAATTAAAATCAATTAGGTTCAAATATTAAAACGTGTCTATATATAGTCGGATTAATAAACTGGCTATCTATTTACGGGATAATATATTTTCACATCCTGATTTTCCCGTGAAAATTCGAAAATAATTACCAATCGATATAGAGGATAACGCTTGTGTGCTCTGATTAAAATTTAAAGAACATGTATATAGTTCCACGCGGCGTTTACCGTAAATTAAAAAAAATAAGAAGGTAACGTGCAGGTGAGATAACAAGTAAATTACTAGCATGTAGAACAGCATGGTGTAATATACAGAGGCAAATTAGACGTTGGCGCGCAAATTCATCTCCGTCGTGTTATATCTAGTTAACTGAAAAAGTTTCAACCTCTCGGTTCTTTTTACCCAGTCGAATTTTCTCTATTATTATTCCCAAAGAATTTTATATATATACACTGCGATGGTACATGCGCGCGTTTCGCTGCTATGGCCATATTCCCGCAGTATTTTACTATTTATAAACTCGAACTACATACACGGTACTGGGGCTCTCGACGTTTTATACGTATAAAATAAAGTATGATGAAGTCGGTGGTGCGGTTGTCTTTATTGTATTGTTACGCCCGAAATCTCGTTGCTCGCGCGCAAATGCAAGGATATACAAGGGAATTAGGGTCACTCTGTACAATTGTATAGACAATTGTATTACTCAAAAATTTTGTATAATAAATCAAAATTTTATGGTTTTTTATTACCCTTATTTTTTATATGCGAGGGTATATTTAGAAAATAAAGGTTGGAAAAATTCATTTTTATTTTGCCTGATATGATACAACCTACCGCATACATGCGACATTTTTAAATTTCAGCTTATTCTTTTAGTATATATACCCACAGAGTGTAATTTAAAATTTGTTACTGGTGCTTTTTTTTTAACAAAAATAGAGGTAGGGTGCAGCTGCAAGTGCAAAAATATATATCAGGGGAAAAATGATTAAAGGTATATCATCCTGATTCGCTACCAATATCCATAAAATTTTTAGTACATACCCATACATAGATATAGTCCTTTATTTACCCAAACCAATTGATTTAATTTGAATTCTTCAACCTCATTTTCTTCCCACTATCAAATGAAAGAGTCAAACGTACACGACGACCTCGCGAACACACACACACACACAATCTCAGCGTTATACCGAAGAAATGGTTGACGAAAGCGCGCAGCTTTTTTTTTACGGGTTTCACTCGAAAGTTTCAATTTCGAATTTTAAAGAACGGCACTCTCTCTCTCTCTCTCGGTTTAGGAAAGTAGCTTTCCGGTTTTTTTTTCTTTTTACGACGCGACTCTCTCTACAGATTGGATTCGGTTCTCACCGCGACTCGTTTCGATATTCTTGCAATTACATATACATACACCTTCGGAGTACTTCGTGAAATAGAAAAAAGTCGGTATATAAGGTTCCAAACGGAACCCTCGCCCCTCTTAATACAATTAACTATATTATTTCCTAAGTTACGTGTGTGTGGGGTATAATAATCATTCCCTATGCCGTGAACGCGTTAGTCATGCGCCACTTAATCCCCGGTAATAATAAACTATACCTATACATATATATACACACACAGCGCGTGCACAGTTAAACACCTCCGCGTCTCTCAAGCTCCCATCATCTTGTGTACTTTGGCCGGCTGCTTTATCGACGCACTAAACGGACGTATATAACAACCGCCACTGTCGCGACCAGTTATATATATACATAAGTTTTCTCCCTATATATATACTATAGAATTAAACAAAACAAAAAATTCCATCAACCCCTCAACCTCCTCCTCCCTCCTGAACTTGAAATGTAAATGTTCACGCGGGTGCGTATATACCGTACGTCGCTTTTAATCGAGTTTTCTCTCACTACGAACGTCACACAGGCTCTTTGCAACTTTTATATGCCGCGGGAATTCCATCGTAGTTTCCAATGAGGGGGAGAGAGAGGACGACTGTTTGTTCGGCTGTGGCGGCAGCAGCAGCACCAGCGAAGGGTCGCTTTTGATTGTTCGCAAACGCCAATCAGCTGTGGTTGTCCCTCGTCCGTATATATATATGCGTAAAAGTGGTCTGTTTTTCTTTGGAGAAGGGAAAATTTTCATCCCTTGATGGTTTTGCATTGCGGATGCGTAGGGGATGGGAGGAGGGTGAAGGTGGAAAGCGCATTAATGCAAATAACTGCTGCTGCTGACTTAACGCGGGTATATTATGGGATGTGCGCGGTCGTCGCTTTTCTTTTGAGGTTTCTTCCGCTTATTTTTTTTTTTCAGTGACGTACGCCTGACAGTACGTTGATTCCTTATACAAGCTGTTTGACTTTGCGTGAACGCAGGGGGTGAGAAAAGAAAATTTGTAGAACTTCATATTTCATACTAATTCAGTTTGAAATAACGAACGGTTATTGTTGTAACCGCGTAATCAGCTTCGCAAAATTCATAATTCACTGTATAATATATACTCGTTTATATCCTCACGAGAGACCCGCGACGAACGACTTTTACTGGTACATATATGTGGCGCTCAATGCGTACGTTGATTTCACATATCGCTATCGACATATACATATATATATAACCGTCGTGGCTCGTCCGGCACATGTTTTCAATGCTGATAATCGGTCATTCAGCGCTCGACGCGGTACATGTAACCTTCAATTATCGGCCATTCATTGCGCGTCCCCTATATACCGTTCGGTTCCTAATTATAACGCTATGTTGCGTTGCCTTTTCAACGAAAAAGTATAATAAAAAAAGATAATTTTAATTTTTTTTTTTTTTTTCAATAAAGTACGCTCGTCTTACGCAGAATATATACAAGCGTCGCGTTGCGTATAATAAATAATTCGAAACAGCGGCCATAAGTTTCAAAATAAATGTACAGTGCCGCCGCGGTATATATAGCGAGAAACTTATAAGCGCCGGCGCGTTGCGAATGCATCGGTGAAAAATATCTTTCTCTCTCGTTCTCTCTCTCTCTCGCTCTCTCTTACTCAGGCGTGTATAGTAGGATTTTATATGATAAGAAAAATAGATTGTTATTACGCTCTTGTACGCGTCTTTAAGTCGCGGTCTCGTGGAATAAAGAAGTTATCTTTCTCTCTCTCTTTCTTTCTCTTCGAGAAGAGGAACCGAAGGTCTCTTGTTTCCGGTCATTATTTACGAATGGCGCGATTTAGGTCAAGGTATATATATACACACACATATTTTTCTCCCGATAGCACAGAGAAGATCGCGTTACAAGACGTAATATGACAATTAGCTATTTTATCGCAGAAAGGAAGAGAGTAAGAGAGAACGAGTATATAGGAAGTACGTAGCCGCGTACACAACGACGGCGGGTTCTCGGCTTGGCAATTAAACGATTGGATTTATGTGTTCCGAGAAAGAGGCTGAGAGTTGTGGTTCTTTCTTATAGATGTTATATAGCGCATATATTATTCGATAAAATGTGCGATATTATACGCCGCGTCGTTTAAAAATGTCGAAAGATCGATGTTTCATGCGGCTATTTTTATGGCACTGCGAGAGACGCAATGAGATGAAAAAAAAAAAGAATATATGAGCGGATAGAGTGTATGTATATATATATGTACGCTTTTAAAAATAAAAAATAGGCATGTACAACGTCACGTATATATAACACATAATGTTATATATTGCGTTATACCAGCGGCAACTTGCACTCGTTAACTTGTCATCGACATATACCAAGAGAAAAGATAAACTGCCAAGCATATATATGTATATATGAATTACAATGTGTCACATCGACAGATACAAATAATCCACTTGCGTAGGTATATATGTATGTGTATATAGCCTGGGTACTCTGCGACGTGTTCATTGCGCGAATCCGCCATCAGGCAGTGAAAAGTGGCGCGCTACACGAAGTGCGATGAATTTTTCAGTGCGACTCGGAGACGTCGGCTGTACTTATTTCCATTACAAAAAGTGCGACGTGTACTGCCACTTGTATATACAGATGTCTTGGTTCCATTGCTCTTTCGCTCTTATGTATAAGCCGCGTTGTTGTTGTTTCTCTTTGATCTTTATTAAAATTTATAATATATTACTCAAATTTAACTTTTATATATATATATATATATATATATATATATATATACACTATGAAAAAATTAAAAAAAAAAGAAAAATCTCAAGCCAATAATTCACAGGTACACACCACGTGTGTATCGCAATCCTCGCACCCGATATATCATCCCCTCGGATACATGCATTTTTACACTACATTCCCTATACACATACACGCGCGTGTAACTTTCTTGCCGACGTTAGCTTTATACTGCTATACAACGCGGTATACATTATACCCATAGCGATATTTCACCGAAGGAGAAGCTCTTTTAGAGATGAAACCGTCCTGTTGTATCATATGTTGAGGCGGTTAAATAAGACGAGTAGAGACATGTATATACACCGGTCGAGGAGATTCTTCGAACAATTAGCCAATGGGAATTTTACTTTATATACACGTGTGTGTTTTACTATACCTACCCTTTTTCCTTCAAACTAAAGCTTGCGACACTTAAGCTTCGATTTCAGGACGAATCCCCATCGAAATCGCGGCCATATATACATCCCTTTGTATCCGGCGATTTAACGTACTGCACGGTTTCTCTGCACTCTACACTACTCTGTATCTTAAGAATCATCCTATCCACTTGCCCAACGACTCATTCTTCTCAGGCGAATCCTTTATATATACATATACAGTCTCTCGAATCGACGCTCTTGAATCAGACACTCGCGCGATTTGCGAGGGTGATTCGTTCCTCCCTTCTCCTATACTTCGTAACACCCACGTGCTGTTTTTCTCGCACGTATATATATATATATATATACTATAAGATGACTTCATCGTTCGTTTTACGTACTATACGACTCGAATAAGCTTGGAATTCTTTTTAACCTCTTGGTTTAATGGTCTTTGTTTTGATGCGGTGTTACTTTTCGCAGGTTGTTTTAATTTCGGGTATATACGTATCATGTACGTTATATTATATAGCCTCGACGGCGACGGCACGTGCAGACGAGCTGCTGCTTTTTTTTTTCTTTCGTGCTTTGATCTTACGGAGGTCGAAGCCTTGAGTATATGCGCGAGCTTTAAAAGCGACCGTCGGACGATATATACTCTGAATCAACATCTACTTCGTCGTATACTTGACTATCAAAAACAATTAGCTTCTGTATATGTGTATAGAAATTGATATTCCTTGAAAAGAGAGAGAGATATGCAATAAGTTTTTCCTCTCGGTTGTGTACAATCGCCGAAGGATATAACGATTTTCTGTCGACGATATGCGCGCATTTCGGGGGGGCGAACGCGCGGATGAATAAATTTCGTGAGTATAACGTCTGCGGCTTTTATGCTCTATGAGTGTCGCGGTAAAAAGTCGAAGATTTCGATGTATATATTAGTAGATGCGATATTTTATATGTACTCGGGACTCGTGTGTTTTTATTGATATAGCTGATTACTTGGTTTTAGGACGCAGTGAATTGTGTATATTTCGTTCGAGTATATGATTAATTTGGATTCCGGGTAGAGGAATTGAAAAGTATATTTTATGAAGTACTTACTAAAGAGAAGTGGGTATATACATAAATATTGTAAAATTTATAAACGAGGCTATTGTTATTTAAATGGACATAAGTACGCGAGTTTTGCGCAACAGTATTAATCAATTATATATATCCGAAAGCGCGCAATTAAACCACGCTAATGAGTTTGAAATTTTACATAATGCAATTATATGATAAAAAATACAACGCGGCCATGATGCATTTCACATGTATGCATATACTTATAATATATTTTCTGAAAAAAATTATTGCTAATGAAAAATGCGCCAATCATTGAAATTTACAAGGTATACCGAGGGGGAAGGGATTATGCCGTTGTTGCTAATTAAATATTATGCATTACGCTTTTTCCAACGAGCAATGCATTAAATTTAATATCCTTACGAGAGAGAGAGAGAGAGAGCTGCATCAGGCTGATTATATTTAAATTAAAAATTATATTTCATCTAAAGAACATGCAATTAGTCAGGAAGAATTTAATATCGAAATCTATATAATACCGTCCTTTTACTATGTGTATTTAAAGGATAATGAACGATTGCGGGGCACGAATTATAAATCAAATATTAATTAAAAGTTGGGTAGTTAAGTCACTTAAACTATACATTGACTATTATATATAATGTATCGCGCGAGCTCTCGACCGAGTTTTCATCGATTATGTCATTAGATCGTTAATTAATCTAAATTAGTTGTGGATATTGTATTAGCTAGACGATTATACATATAAATTTTATAATTATACCTTAATACCGATATATTGATGCGAAATCAGGAAACGTAAACTTTTATCGACTGAAAATAATACGGTTGTATAATAAGAGAAAAGAAAGATGAACGTAAAAAAGTTCGTATAAATTTCGCAGAATTTTAATGTCAACGTGTAGTCGTTAAAGAATATGTCATCATATCATGTGTAAAATTTACATATTTAATTTCTCACTCTTTCTCGTCGCTGATTATTATTGCAAGCTTATAACTCGGTTAACATATTCCGTCATGTCATCTGCAAACATTTATTAGCTAAAAAGTGTCGAGCTTTGATAAGAGATATAAAAAGGAAATCATAATAGGTTGTATAATTTTCCCGTTGCTTTAAAGCGGATGGAACCAAAAGAGTGCGACTATCTGTGCGGAACTCGCGCTTTTAAAACGCTAATTCGAGTAGATATGTACAAAAGTGAAAAAAAAAACTGATAGCAAATAAGAAAATTCTACATAATTTTTCTTTTAACTAAAAATTTATCTTTTAATGGGTATAATTCTTCATAATATTAGTAATAAAAATTCTTATGTTGTTGTGTAAAATTTTAAAATTATGATATGTTTATAAGATTATCAAGTAAATTTAAAGCCGGACAACAGCATTGATATATACAAATTTGGATTATTAAATCAGTAATTGGTCAAATTATCCGGAGTTGCTAATTATAACGTATATTGAAGAATTCCAATTACTGAATCATCGATTTTATTTAATAAAATGTCATTTTGGACATTGGTCAAAATTTGTGTTTAATAAAATATGTATAATATACTGACGCATAATAAACATGAAATTGTTATATTAAAAATTAGTGGCTAGTAGAAAGAAATATTTTATACAAATTATTAGAAATATCATTAAATTACCAAACACACACAAAATTCACATTTCAATGTACCTAATCATTCATATAAGAAGTAGAATTAATTTTATCCGAAGTTAAAAATTACGTAATCATGAGAAATTACATCTATTTTCTAAGATTAACAAGTTTCTTTATGATATATAAACAAGAAAATACCGTAATGTTTGTAGAACCATCGACAAATAACAGGATTTTTACATGAAAAATCGCACTTAAAAGATTATAATCCCATAACCATGTATAATCTCAAAACCTACGCGTCGTTAACGAATACCACATGAATTAAAAAAATAATATATTTAACTTAAAATAAAGAAAAAAACATCAACTGTTACAGAATGCTGTTAGGCGCCGCGTTTGCGCTGCTGATCGCGCGGGTTGGCAACGCCGCCCTCCTCGCCTCCGAGCACAATCCCGCGACGACGATCGTCCAGAAGGACGCGGTAGCCCAAGCAGCTGACGCTGAAAAGAAGAGGTCCGATGCCGAGGACGTCGATAAGTACCAGGTAAGTGTCTCCTTTTCTTTTTTTATACCTTATAATAATGGAACAAAGATAATAATAATTTTCGTAAAGAAATTTCCTCGGAATAGGATAGGCAACAGTGTATACGTCTGCTGCGAAATGCGCAAATATTTAATGCTGTGAAGTGGTTCGGTCAGTCAGGGAAAGACTTAAGCGGGTCGTAAAGATAATCCGCCGTAAAGTTGCTAAAGCTCGCTATGGTACACCTAAAATCCAGTAGCGAGGGGGCATATTTTCCTTTCTCGCTTTCATTTTACCGCGTATATAGTGAGTTCGATAAACTGTACGCTTTGGGTCTCGCACGTATAATATAAGCCGGCGTTTCGTTCACGATAAATCTGTAAATATATTAACCGAGGGAGGAATATATGCTGTGGAGAAAAGTCGATTTTATCCGGGAGAGAAAAGGGAAAAATAATCAATATAATTATAAAAGTATAAATATAGCGTGTGCGATTGTGTTATAATAAAAAATGTGAAAGTTATTCTAGATAGCAGTGATTTTTTTTACATATAACGTGGGTATGGGTGCGAAAACCCTTTGGTAAGAAATGAGAATGCGTAGGTCTTAGAATAGTAAGCGTGTCAGCATCGTAAACCTCGGTGGTAGTGACGACTATACGGCGATGCGCCTTTTTACTTTTTTCAAACGAAATTGCGCTCGGTCGAATGTGGGGACCACTAAGCAAAGCGTATTGTTGTAGATATATCTTTAAACATAAAAGTATTTTTGTTTTTTCTTTTTTTTTGAGGGGGAGTTGCAAAAAGTGTTGCAGAAATATAGTGCGTCGTTCGGGTAAGTTACAGTGACACAGCAGGTTAGAATTTCAGCTGAAAGTGCGCGCGTCAGTCACGTAAAATCATGCGGTAACGGTGCTGCAATGTAACCCTTAAGTATAATTTCGTTGAGGTGCGATGTACATCGAACGTTATACGTTCGGTAGAGAGAGAGAGAACATTGAATTTCTTTTCGGAATTACGAACCGAGCTCTCGAGTTTACTTACCTATGGTGTTAATTAAATTTCGAAAATTAATCGCGCGCCTTTTAGGGTAATTTCTAGCGGAAGACTATTCTATGCATATTCATTATATACATATAAAGTCGACGAATTCGCAATTTACCTTAATTTTCGGCAGCTTATTAATAATTTGCTTCTCGCGTTTATACCACTTTCGGTTCCAGTAGCATACGCAGATTTTCTCTCGTGCTTATTATATAGGTGGGAGGGAAGACATGACTTTTTTTAATACACGTATACTGACGCGTGCATCTTTTTATGGATCGAATTTTACGCGACCGCAGGGTAGAATTTAACGGCTCGGTAACTTTCTTATTCGCGATGATAAGCGTGTGCAAAGTAGGGGAGGGAAGGGGCTTTAAGTGTAACCGGAAGAGCCATTATTTTATAGAACCTTGCAGTTCTCGACTGAAATTGAATTATATTATAAGCTAAATTTACTGTGAAAATTAACTTGAAGGGGCTGTAAACAGTTAAGTTGCTGTTGTTGTTAAGTAAGAGATAAAAGAATATATACTAAAATCAGATATTATGAGATGGTTGTAACATTTAAAATAATTTACTTTTAAATAATGAAATGGAAGAGGTTAGTGTGGGAACGACGTAGTTCAAGAAATTCTACTTACATTAATGGCTCTCGTGAAAATGAAAGGATTAGCTATTCTAAAATTCATTGAGCTTCAAGATTCCAATGATTAGGGTAAAAGACCCAGTAGATAGACGGTCACCAGTAGATAGACGAATTATCGTGTGATTAATAAGTACCTTGAACTTTTAACCAAACTATATAATTTACTTAGAAGAAGAATTCAAAATAAACTGAATATAATTTGTTATTACAGTCTACCTATTAACAGTAAGTTGTATGATTAATTAAAAGGTCGTCTATCTACTGGAGTTTCATCTGCTTTAATCGTCTATCTATTGGGTATTTTACCTATAACGTCTCTCCTATAACTTTTCACAAGCCTACAATTTGTACTTGAATAAAAGTATCAAGAACACAAATATATCTATAAAAATTTATTTCTTTAAATATTTAAAATAAAGCTCACCTACATTCTTTCCTCCACTTATCTACATTCCAGATGCTGCACGAAGGCTTTGGCGGCAGTACAAAGCACTTACGTTACCCGGACGCTTACCTGGAGGGTCTACTTCAGCAACAGGAGCTGATGGAGAAGCGCGCCTCGATGCGTGGCTTCCAGGGTATGCGTGGGAAGAAGAGCGCAAGCGATTATTACTACTACGAGCCAGCGTATTACGCGTATGGACCAGCTGGTCCGGATTATTATTACGATAAACGTGCGCCAATGGGGTTCCAAGGTATGCGTGGTAAAAAGTCATTATACGACGAGGACGATGGTACGGGGAAACGTGCGCCTATGGGGTTCCAAGGTATGCGAGGCAAGAAGAGCCTTGAAGAGGTGAGTGATTTTGTTGTTACGTATGTGTATCAGTATATGAATGAGGAGATATAATAAGCAGCGTATAAAATACAAACTGAACATCATAACTCTCCGGTTGTAAGATGTCAGATAAGGGTTTTTAAAAAAAAGCACGGCGCACGGCGGCTGAAAAATGATTTCGCACTGAGTTATATGTATAAGTGGAACGAGGGAGTCGTTCGAGACGTAAATTTATCATTATACTTGTACCTCGCGTTGCGCGCACGGCTCGCAGGCGTGAGATACATTCTTAATCGCCGCGAGTAGTCTCTTATCGGTGGCGCCTTCTTGGAACGTCGTGTTTTTTTTATTACTTTTCTATTTCTCAAGATGGTGTGATTGTATATATGGAGGGTGGAAGAATAGAAATATGTTTTTGAAATATGATTATAATTATAGTATTTTTTGGTATTCGTTGAATTAAACAACTTATCTCAACGTAAAAAAAACTATATAATTTTACCATAGAAGTACCTCTTTAGTATAAATATATTTATATGTTGTTTGGATTACCATTATTCCTTTTATAATTTGCAACATTTAATTACAGTATTTTTCAAAACTTTACGAATATGCAAGCACACCTTATCTCACCGTTGCAGGATATAACTTTAAATCCACTTACCTAACTCATGGCATTAAATTCTTTAACAAAATAAAGAAAAAGTAACCCACCACCGCTACATACGAGACGCGTCTTCTCTTAAAAAGCTAACAATTGGGATTACCTATAGCACCTATATATATATATATATATACAGTGGTGCCTTAATTACGAATTAGCGAGAAAAATTTTCGCGATACCGCGCGTCTGTGAGCCGTAAAGTAAAAAAAAAACAGTGTATAACAAAAACGTAACCGCGAGCATCGTTTATACTCTCGCCCAAAACTGTTGGATAGTATATCGCGTGGTAAGAAAAAGAAAGAGATTGACATAGATTGGTACATGCTAGGTATGTATATGTGTATAAACCGCCGATAGGTAAATACATTATTACGCGTGCGAATAGTAGTCAATTATTCATTGTAATTTGCGACGTGTATCAGCGAGAATTAATTACGAGCATCGTTCGGCGATTATGTGTATTTATGTATCAGCGGTCGATTAGCAATTTATGAAATTCGATTTTGATAATTTCCACGTCGTGCCGCAGGGACACGTGTGTATATACGTATATATAGATGTATTACTTATATGTATTACGGATTTTTCGATTTTACCATGACGAAAGTGTATATACGTCTATGTTTTGGAATGGCGGATAATTTCGAGCGGAACTTTTAAGCTATCGATTTTATTCATGAAGGATAATCCGATTTCGCGAAAAATGTCGCGGTGCACCGTATTCTGGAGAATGAATAAAAAAAAGATATATAAAAAATAAAAGTTCATTGTGGTAGAAAAAAAAATAGAAGGGGATAGCGAATAATCTTTTTATAATTGAATTTCCTCCTATTTTTTTTTTACTCTCTTTTATACGTTGCGAGCTGCAAGGTACTTTATAACGTTGTTAATATGGGTTTAAAGACTTGCCATAAATAAATTTTACTTACACTTGTCGTCTACTCCAATCCTTAATTATACCTTTTAAATTTCTTATTAACCAACCAAAATCATAATAATAATCCTACAGGTCCTCGACGAACTGGAGAAACGTGCAATGATGGGTTTCCAAGGCACGCGTGGCAAGAAATCCGAATCAGATTACGAGGACGAAGCAGCAGTAGCAGCAGCGGTAGCTAACCAGGTAGCGCCAGCAATGACCGACGCGCAATGGCAGAAACGCGCACCAATGGGGTTCCAGGGTATGCGTGGCCGCAAGAGTTCCGGATTCCTTGAGGAACTCGACGAGCTCGATAAACGTGCTCTTCTTGGATTCCACGTAAGTTCCTATGTATATACAATGCATATATAATGTTGGTTTATATAAGGCGCAGGAGCTAACACTGAAATACCAGTTAATATCTTAGACATATATGTAACCACACGATGGTTAATTTCTCTTCCTGATTTTCTACAATGTATATATACTACATACGTTCCCATTGTCCCTCCCCCCTCCCTTCGCAAACATTAATCCGGTCACGTTATAACCCGGGCGCGAAACTTCATTCTCCTCTATATATATACGTACAGCTTCGAGCCTCGTATACGTTTGATTTGTCGTTACGGTTATTGTCGTACGTTATAACCACTATACGCGCGTATGAAATTTTCGGTAACGTTTTATACGTACGTGCATTTGCATACTTACTTACCACCTACGTGTTAAATGTAAATCAGCCGTTGTCTCGGTCTCTATGTATACATAGAGATTCTTTCTTCTTTAATAGAACAGAGCGCACGTGTATATATATATATTCTTTTCGTATAATTAAAGGAACCTTCGGTACAACCGTATCTTATTTTCCTACGTATATACGCTTATCAGCTATACGCGTCGACACGTCGTGTAATAAAGTTCTTTGAAAAATATCTCTTATTCTACTTTATTGCGCATTTTTTTTTGTTTTGTTTTTTCGTAGGCATCTTTATATATATACGCATTGCTGGCTTTCTTTTGCCTTTCTCCTTTTACTGCAGCCGTTATTCTCGAGATTTAATCGTTTGTTTAGATATACGTCGTCGTCGTCTGCTGCAGCAGCAGCAGCTTCTTTCACTTTTTCGCTAGTGAGAGAAAGAACGTGCCGGAAATACGATATATATATATACCTATGTATATATAACCTTAGCCATAAATACCAAGAGCTTAGCTTCGACAACGCAGCACGTGCACGTGGTGTATGTAGTATATATAATAGCGAATGTAAAATATCAGGGAAACCACGTTATAATTGTAATATTCGTCACAGTGGGTATATAAAAGAGAGACGCTTTTCCGCGTAATTAAACTGAAATGTCATAGCAGGCGTACGGAGGGGGGAGGAGTGAACCATCCGAGGTTCTCCTTCTTTTTTTTTCGTTCGAGATAAAAGACATTTTAGCGTAGTTGGTGTGTATATATATATATATATACATTCGTTCTCTTCTTTTTTCCACGTTCTTTCGTGCTCCCCATCATTAGAGCTGTAGCAACGTTGCTGCTGTTGGTGCAGATATAGACCCGCAACGGTATATTATGTAACGGGACAACTTTAGGAAAGCGACGCGGGCTTTCCCTTTGTTTACGGTCCGCGTATTGTTTGCCTAATTTTTACCTCCCGCTGTGTGTAACGTCGTTACCGGTTAAATGTTTTCTTTTTTTTTTTACTAACGCGCGGGTGAACAAACATGAAGAGAGGTTGTATTATTTAATTCTCGGTGGTTTTCTTTTTAATCGGTCGGGGTGCTACTAGCGGTTCAATTAATTATATATAAAAATGGGTTGCAGCAGCGTGTAATGCACTTACATTATTACCTTGCGCTATTAAAGCGAATAATAGTGCGACACTGTAATTGCGGATTTTCCGAGATAATTCGCGTTGTTAAGTTACAATATAATACGTAGAAAAATCTTGGACAGACTATTGATTGTCTTTTACTACTGATTTTCCGAAATTAATTTCTCCTCTCTTCGCCACATTTTATTACACATTACCACCACCAAAAAAAATGAAAAATCCACTATACGAACTATATAACCGTTCGCCTTATATATATGTTTCAGGGAATGCGAGGCAAGAAGGATATGGGCTACGACCGTGAGGATCTTGACGCAGCGGCGATCAACGGCTACGTCGAGAAACGCCCGATGATGATGGGTTTCCACGGGATGCGCGGCAAGCGCAACGCTGGACTTTACGGTAAGATTCGTTCCTCTCTCTTCTCGTTGTTGTAGCTATGTACACACTTTAATCCTGTAAATATTTGTTAGAAATTACTGTTTTTTTTCTCTCTCGGAGGTGGTTATAAACAATACGAAAGTTGTTGATGGAGATATAACAATTTTGTAAATGTGTAATTCAAATGTACATCCTATATTCACTGGTATACTGCAGCCCGTACGTAGTTGTAGATTGAATTATTTTAGTTGAAAATCCAGGCTTATTAGTGAAATTATTCGCTACATATACGCGAGAGTTTGTGTATATATATAATGTTATAACGTGTAGTAGCAACAAATTAAAGTTAATAATAACATTTGCAAGTTGATATATAATTGCGTAACTTGACAGTATAAATATAATTATTTATTTACGATATTATACTCGATGTTGCATAATTAGTCGTTTGTATTATTAATGAAATCATAGCCGTGTGAATAGCTGTTTGACACGAGCATGCCTTGGACATTAATGAATTGAAAACGAGGTTGGTAGAGGTCGCATTCGACTTGTTTTTGTTTTTATTCTTTCACGAAAACTTACTTTATTTTTATTATATCGTTCAAAGCTATGTCAATTTAATTTTAATATCAAACAGAACGAGATTTCAAAGTATTTTTAAAAGAAGAAAACTTAAATAACAAAACTAAAGTGAGAAACTTTTTAACGTCATGCCTAAGAAACAACTGTATAACCAATTGTAAAAATGAAAAAACAAACGTGACCTTTACCAACCTGAAAACTTGTACAATACACCCCAACCCCAACCATACTCTGACCGCAACCATACACATATTTATGTTCTCTCTCCTTATCTCTCGCTCGTGTACGAACCTCACTCTGTTCACGATCTCTCCACAACAACAACAACAACAACATCCGTACACCACCACCACAACGACGACCCGCCAAAAAAAAACACCAATACGTATATATACCTCTATACACACTACCACCGAAACTACAACCAAACCAACAGGTATGGGCCTGATGGGCCTTGAGAAGCGATCCTCACCTTACCGGTTTTTCGGCACGCGCGGCAAGAAAAACCCACGCTGGGAGATGCGCGGCAAATTCGTTGGGGTCCGCGGCAAGAAATGGACTGCCGGCCCGCCCCGATCACTTGGACTCCAGTCCTCGATCTACGACGAAGATGAACTACAGGCGTTGTACGCGGCTTCGATCCTCGGCAGGACGGCGGCGGGCCTCGCGGCTACGAGGCATTAGGTAAACAATAAACAAAAAAAGAATTTGAAAAAAAAGAAAAAAGAACAGGGTGCCGAAAGGGGTCCTGATGGTGTTGCTGTTTTTTTGTCTTTTGTTTTGGAAGTGGCCGTAGAGGGTTATTATCTCATTGAGCTCTATTGTAGATTATATGTATAATTGATTAATTCATGTTGTTTGAGATATTATTGAAATATACCTAAGCCTATGTGAGCTGGTGAGAATCCCTCGTCAAAGAGTTAAATCGTTTCGTTGAAGAAAAAAAAGTAGATGCTTCATATATATATGACAATTCACTCGAATTTCTATGTCAACTTTGCTTTCTTTCTGATCATCATCATGCTGCTTCCTTAGATGATTTATTACAGCTATATATAAATATTTATATATGTACTTCTCGTTACGACAAAATCTCGTTGTCTTCATCACTTTTGCTCTCTCTTTCTCTTTCTCTTTCTTTATCGTTGTTTCTCTACCTCTCTTTCTCTCTACCTCTTTACCTCTATATATCTCAATTCAAATCATCAAGCGACTATTACAATAATGTTGTCTCGTCAAAACCTCAAACAATGATGATATATACTTCAAAATATGACGGAAGTATAGCTCGAAACGCAGCTTTAATTGTACAATACATTTCAAAAGTCGCCTGTTTTCTCTCTCTCTCTCTCTCTCTCTCTGTCATCATTCCATTTCATCTACACTTACAGCATCTGTTTGCCCACCTTTCTCTCTATCTCTCTCGGGCAAAAGGGGGAGCTCCACGCCGGCTATTCTGGTCTACAACGTCGCGCTATATAGGAATTCCTTTGTCGACGGTTCTAAAACCCCCCGCGGCAGAACATGAGAGAGAGAGAAAATCCGAATCTCGCGGGTGCGACATGTATGTGTATATATAAGTGTCGTGCGTTACGGTAGGGGTCAAACCTTATAGGATTAAACACGCGCGTATGTGGAAGTATTTGAAAAATCGAGAGGCAAAATTGACACGGACATATTCATACTGCGAAGAGTGAATTGGCTGCGTATAGCACGCGTGATTTACGTTCTCGATATAATATTCCACGCGGAAAATCTCGATTGGAATCTTGCATTCCTATATATATTTATAACGCGTAAAATCGCCCTGGCACTCGGCCGATTATATTGTGGCTATATATATATATATAATACATATAGTTTGACGCACTTTAAGACGCATACATTATATACGCGCGCATGCATCGATTCCACGCGACGTGTAATATTACGCTGAATAAATCAACGCTTGCTAGCAACGATGCGTGTATAATACTGCAGCAGTAGCAGGAACTCGCGTACCAAACTTCCTCTCTCTCTCTCTCTTCTAGTCAGTTCACGCACAAAGTCGCGTACAGTCGTACATATATATAGTTTCTTAACAACAACTCGCGTACAACTTCGTTCCACTTAAAGTAACTCTCATTCATACACATATATACCACCGAAAAAAGCCGACGGTTTAGCTTTTATAAAAAAACACGTACAGTTTAACCTTTAAAATGTACCTATATATATAATCCACCGCGCGCGACAGTCAGTCGCCAGTCGTATATATATATATACACTGCGGCTAACTGAACCTATATAACGTTAAAAACTTTACCATCGTACTACGTACTATATAGCAACCCAGCGACATCCATTGTGCGACCTTCTATTATCTCGTTTCTTTCTATCCCTAGAGGTAGTAGGGGGATGGATGAACGTGCGCCGTCGCCTCTCTGTTATTCTTTTCTTCCTGTCCGCACTCTCTTTCTCTGTGTACGTCTGCCCGTACAGTGGCATTCAGATTTTCTCTCTATCGATTCGCACGCTGAGTTTCTCTGTGATAAATGTTTGCGATCCTCGCGCGTACGGTTTTTTTTGTATGATGGGGGGTTGACTTGGACAATTCGGATGTGTTTGCTATCTTGTGGGAAGATAAATATATATATATGGGTTACGTGTGGTTTTTAACGTAAACGTCGGAAGTTAAACGGTTGTTTAAATTTGTAACATATTATATACGCATTTGTCCTGTACTCTATACCTTAATTATAATGTGTAATGTCACTTTATGTAATTGCATAATATCATTTCAAAACGTATGACTATAATTCGCCTCCTACACTTTTATATATACTATATAATGGTCACTAATTTCACTGCATTTTGCTCGTATACATGTATAAAGTAGAAATCCATATAATACAAGTTACTCTCTAAAGTTGAATTAGTGAAAATTTCTCCATCATTTCAATTAGTGGAAAAAACTACTAATTTATTAGTGCATATTTACTATTTAATTCAGTAGTTTTTTAAAACTACTAATTTAATTTGTATTTTCTACTAATTTGATTACTAGTTTAAAAAAAAATACCAATCAAATAGTGAATATTTACTAATAAATTAGTAGTTTTTCCACTAATGGAAATGGTGGAGCAATTTTCACTAATTCAACTTTAGAGAGTACACTTTCTCCTATACTATGTATATATATATATGTATGTACTTATGAACAAACGATCAGCGTTCCATATATGTATATATATTAGCAAGCATCGACAATCATATATCGTATAATAAATATAAATGTACCGACAACCTCAATACACTTGTACCCATATATTGACCCATTGTGACGAGACTTGAATGGGCGAAAATCTCCATGTGTATATATATACAACCAGCTGAATAACTCATGAATCAGAAACGGAATCATTAGTACACGCACATACATACGTTACAGCGCCGTCATCGCCTAATGTTTTCCTACAGTGCAAATACTACAGATACATTATAACATGGGTTCTATCTCTTTTCATATATACATACATACATATACACACAAAACACATTAATCAACCCCTCGTTACACCATGATAAATCTCAACCGCAAATCCGCATACAACATGATTTCGCCGTTTTATTCCCACGCAAGTATATACAGTGAGATGCACTCAGCGTTAAGCGTTTAAAAAGAATATTCCCTAGTCGAGAGATCTCTTCTATACCCTCTCGTCTCTCGTCTTAATCAATTGTCGACCGCTCATTCCTCTTTCATTTCCTCTCTCTCTCTCTCTCACTATCCTATATACCGCTACGAAAGCGTTTATACGGTCGCCTGACCCACGTCCCGTGAAATCTTTATTACCCTTCTTTACCTGCGACGCGATTGCTTTCCTGCAATTTTTATCTCATCTCAGCTCACCCCCTCTTCCTTCTTTTTTTTTTTTAGAATTAGAGACGACAGCAGCTGCTGTATTTTCGCGGAAAAGTTACTATGCGCATATCCTACGCGGATATATTGAATCGCTAAAAGACGCTTTAACGAAAGTAAAATTCGATTTACGGATGAGAAATTGTAATTCCACCTGTATAGGATTATTATATATTTAAAATATATACGAAAATAATTATACACACAAACCGTACGACTGTTGTTGCTCAACAGTCTGCACCATGCGGCGATGGTCTTTCTGGAAAATCATTAACGTAATGTCTAAACCGATTGCCCGACTGCGAGCGAGCGCTGCACTTTATTGCCGGATTTATTTCGTCGCGTATATATATATAGAAGTACAGCTAATTCATTACCATGCCTCCTATTCCTTTATTACTCGCTGAGCCCTTTGTACTCCCTCTCTCTCTCTCGCGCGCGCGAGCGTTCGGTCCTCTCGATAAATTCACCCTTTGTACTATTCTCTCTCTCTCTCTCGTATGCGTGTGCAATAAAGGTCGAAATTTTCAACGCATGGACGACGGCGACTGTTGCTAAAGTGCGCGAGATATTTGTACGATTTCGTAGTCGAGGAAATTATATGTTACGGCTTCTCCCGTTATGATTAGCGTGTATATATATAGATGTATATGTGTATATATAGGTATACGGGGCTAATTATGTTCATGGAAAATATATCAAAAGTACGTACACTATAACAGTAAAATTCAAAGTTACCCCGCGTCGTATAAATATAGATATAGACATAAAGTTATAAAGCTCGGTGTATACAGTAGTTAATGTGCTGTTATTGATTGACCGCGCGGTATTGACTCTTTTTTCTTTTTTTTTAATTGAACGAATCGTTAAGTTAATGGTCCTCGAAAACAAGGATACACCACTCTGACGCAGTTGTACACAGCTCGTATAATCATTTTCGTGCTTCGAAATATACAAGAACGTACGTCTATATACATATACATGCACACACCTGCGTCATAACATTCTAACGTTAACCATCATTAACAATCTTTGACGCTATACGAGAAATCCATCAAACGCCTTGTTCGCACGTAAACACATTATTCCACCCTCTACAAAAGACACATCACGCGTGCACATCCTATAACAACATAATTTCCTCATTCTCTCCAACATCATGATCAAAAGCGAATAAACGTACTCTCTTTCTTTCTCTCTCTCGCTCTCGCTCTCTTTAACGCTCATCATCATCATCTTCTATTTTTCTCTGTTCCAGAGCTGCGGCAGTAAGCGACGACGCCGCGGGCGGGGACGGATATATCTCGAGGAGAAGAGGAAGGAGAAAATCGACGAGGAGGTGGAGGAGAAAGAGGAGCGATTCGCAGTTTTACGTTTCTTTTTAGTTTAGCGTGATTCTTTTATGCTTATACCTATACTATACGCCAATTCATTTTTCTATAGTCGAGTCTTTTACGCTTGCGTATGGGTATTTCGTGATGCGATATATTTAGTGATTATTATACTGATGATGGTTTGGTTGCGCGTCGACTTTTTTTTGATTGGTGAAGAAGAGGATTTTTTTAGTTGGAGTTTCGAACGTTATATGCGGAAAACGACTGACTTTTCATTGTATTTATTCTTGAATCATATATAGAATATATATATAGAGTTACTTTGACAATTGTTCAATTATGTTCAATTCTGCATTAAAGCAGATGAATAAAATATAAAAAATAACAAAAAAAAAGAAGAAGAAGAGTAAGGTAGCGAATGGGAATGAGAACCAAGAACGGATGAAAGAATTAGAACCAAGGTAGGGACGGAGGGCGAGATGAGCGATAAATGATGTAAATGTCGATACTGTATTATATTTTAATCCTTCGTTCTCGATTTACGAGCTATCCGTTTATCTCATGTCACCATATATATATGTGTAAAAGTATGAGAAGCAACAACAACAACAACAACAGCATCAGCAAGAGCACCAAAAAGGCTAAAACCGACTGTGTACATTTTCGAAAATTCAACGAGCTATAGTCAACCATACACACACATAAACACACGTACAGACATACAAAAAAAAATGCACAACATGATGGGTTTTGGTCTTTGAGTTCGCACAACAGAAAATACATAGAATCGTTTTCAATTCTCTCTCCCTCTCTCTTTCTCCCTCTCTATATTCGTTGTGAATGCATAACGATTGCGACCATACGTGCTCGAGAGAAAGTAAGAGAGAAAAAGAGAGAGAAAGGGGGAGAAGTATCATACAAAAGAAGTAGCAGACTAGCAGCAGCAGCGGCAGCAGAAGCATCAGAGAATAACAGTAAAAGAGAATAACGCGAACGCGCATATATATGTACGCAAATACACGCGCGCACGCCCGAGTGATAACCGCACTCGCGTATTTTTCAGTTAATTAATCAATCCGTGGAGCATGAGAGAGAGAGAGAGTGGAATGAAGAGAGAGAGAAGCTTCCTTTTGTTCCCTACCCACCGCCTCTCGTTACCACGTCGCCGCGGTATATATAATGAAATTGAGCGCGCACACGCGGGCGTGCTATATGCGTGACGCGGTGTACGTATATACCTTCGTACTGTGTACAAAATTACAAAGTCGATCGAGAGAGAGAGAGAGAGATGATGCAGTTCGCGTGGAAAATTTAATATATATAAGGTAAATTTTAAGAGGTGAGGAAAGGAGAAAGAGGAAGAGAGGGAAAAAGAGGAAAGAAGGAGGAGAGAAAGGATTTATTATATATATAGATATTATATATATTATATATATATTTATTTCAGGAGACGAAAAACGGTCGAGTCGTATATATTTTTCTCTAAATGTTGAAACGAAACAAAAATCTATATATATATACACGTACACGTTCTCATATTATGTATACACACAAACACTTATATTATACATACAGAGAGACATATATACAAAAAAAATGCGAGAAGACAAAGGTGAGGAGGATAATTAACTTCTTATTAGCGAGTTGTGTATTTCATATCGCGCGTACCATACTTTAGTCATTTTTCTTATAATCATTTATATATATACAAGATGATGTGGAGAAAAAGAGAGAGACAGGGATGACGATCTTTACGAATAATTTGTTGGTTGTAAAGAAGAAGTATAGTGATGAGGACGATTCGAGGACAATTTTAAATCTTGATTATATCATTTAGAAGATTAGAGACAGACGAGTTAGTGTATAGTGAATAATCATGATTTAAGTGGGATCAAAATTTTTCTTAATAAAGTTTCGATATATATATATATATATATGGAAGTCCTCGAATCGACTCGCGGAGACGAGAGTATAAAGCCTAAGAGTCTGTTAACGATTTTTAATATATACGTAACAAGAAATGTTGTTTTATAGTATTCGTTATAATCCGCTAGGAAATCATATTTGATAGGTATATAGCTGTTTTTTTTTTTGTTTTTGTTTAACGATATATAGGTTGATTCATATAATTTCACACTCCCCGGCATAAATAGTACGATATCGTATAGTTTTTATGTATACAATGAAACAGTATTAAACCTCGACGATCGTGTTTTTTATAAAAAAAGAAACAAAAAAATGTAATAAAGTAGAATTTTACGAGTGATGGGGGCAACATCTATACGTAAACGGAGAAATAAAAGACAAAGCCTGATATATACATTTTCCAATGCTATTTCGTTGTTGTAAATATTATATATGAATTATGAGCGGTGGTCGAATAAAAAGAATAATTATCAATATAATGATCTATACATTAACATACGAAGATTTTGCTCACACACATACATATTTTACAAAACCGAGTCGATCAATCGTGGGAACAGTGAATTTTTCTAAAGCTGGACGCGAGGATCAATATTATATCAGTTTGTTATTACGTGTTTTCTGGGCTTCGACGACGATTAGTTATTTTTTTACGCTATAATACGCGCCTATAAACAGATCTAAACACACACACACAGATACATACATACACATGCATGCCGCTTAATCTGACGAACGCGCACACACGAGCCATAGATATACACACGTCACATCGTATATAGAATAGTTTAATAAAGTCTTGTGAATAAAAGGAGATAAAAGAATAAGAAACCGGTAACGATTTCGTTGAGCGTGCCAATTAATATATACATGTTTTACAATATGCGAGTTACACATATTGCGTTTTATTTTTCGAATGGAAAATACGGTGCAATCGAACGTATATGATTTATATATATTTATAATATAACATATACAGTGTATTTGTAATTAATGTATGTAGAATCATTTTTTATATTCGAATCGACTCCACATTAATATTCTGCTTTCGGTACTTATTGTTTATTAATATATACATGTAGTCGAATTATTATTTACATTTAGTACACACACGCGGTAGATTTCCGATCGAACCATTGCTTATATATATATTGAAAATTGACCTAAATTTCAACTCTCTATTATAGATAATGTTTAGAAAATCTATGGCTTTTCGTTGTTCTGCAAATTCTCGTGACTAAAGTATGGTAGTGAAGAACCGAAGAGAGAGAGAAAGAGAGAGAAGCTATAATAGCATCGGAATTCGTTACAGCGAATATAACGAATCGTTTTGCGTATAGAAGAAAGTATATAGAACGTTGTATAGTTATATCAATATAAGAAAAGTGGAGGCTATATTATTTTTGTTTCTGAAAAGATGCAAAACCCAAATGAACTTTACGCTTGTTATCCTTAGAGATTTAACACGACAGAGTGCAGGTTATATATATGAAGGGAGAAGCAACGATGTGAAACGAATCTAAAAAGAGAAACGCTTATACCGAGTTGAGAGAAGATGAAAGAAAATTGTTCGCGAATGCCAGAGCCTCAGGCGGTAATCCTTCAACATTCATATACACACCGACGGTAACAATCTAACAATTGTCTCGAAACTTTCCCAAAACTTCTATATACCTATGATAAACTTTGTTATAATTTGGAGATATAATTGACGTGCGCGAGGTTTTGGCATTCAAGGACTATACATCCAACAAAATCCAGTACCTGTCAATGTAAACGATAATTTTTTGTATAAATAAAAATAAAAGCTAATAATTACTTCGTGGGCCACGCGAGGAATGAGGAAACACGAGGGCAAAGGTTACAAGCGAATCGAAACTCTAGTCACGTCCTCCGGTGCTTATATAGACTGCGAGTGCGATTTCGGAGCGACGCGCGCGCGTAAAGCGATTTTTAAAAGATAATACATACATGATCGTCGCCTCTCTGTAAAGATTGATAATTACCGTTTTACTTTTTTTTTCCTTCTTCTTCCCGTTCAGGTTCTAACAAGACGCGTGTCTCTCACTCACGCGTAGTGTATATAATTTTCCACCCTTCTCGTATTAACATTTAAATTGCGCGGCATCGATCCACGCGATCTTAACACGCGCGCGTCTGCTTCGACGACGACGACGTGGAAGCATATTCATATTATAACACATACATGCATAAAAGGCAATTGCACGACGATTACATATACGTATAGGTGTGTGTAATGGTATAAGGAGAATGGAGACACCTCGTCGACATAAGCACAATGTAAATATAATTAGGCTTACGCGATGGGTATATAGTTGGTATGGAGAACAAAGAAATATGGTGTAGCCTGTATACCTACCGATGACATATACATACATGAAGAGATATACACATATACACACACATACATGTAATACACGCGTAATTTTGGTTCTTCTGTTTATGTGAGAACGAGAGAGAAAGAGGGAGAGAAAGTAAGAGAAAGAAAGCGGGAGAGAGTAAGAGAGAGAGAGAGAGAGAGAGAGAGGTATGCGATACCGCATATGTGCACAAACAAAAAAATATATATATACTTATACGACGATGTTCGAGGAGGAAAAAAAAAAGAATTTGAGGAGATTAAAGAAAAAAAAATAATAACAAAATAACGAAGAGGCGAGACTAAGAGAAATTATTCCTGTTATCCACATATCGATGTAAACTATACAGTATAAAGAAAAAAAAAAGAAATGAGAAATATATGTGTCTACAGTAAAAAAAAAAGAAAACAAAAAACAATTCAGTCATTTTTATGAAACTAAATATATATAAAGAGAAACTTTCGTCTACATACTAATTCTCTATGATATAAAACAAACAAAAAATTGAAAGAATATAAGTATATACATATATGATTTCTCGTTCATTTATTATTATTATTATTAGTATTATGTTTATTATCGTTATACGTCCCACATGATTTTCTTCCGGTTCTTAATAGCCGTTGTTGTAGCATGTATAATTGTTGAGTGAAAATAAAGTTTTATTCATCGCAAATATATATAATATATACCTACATGGCCTTATACTCCATTATTTATTATTTTAGACGTTTCTGGAATCGTTGCTATTAAAACACCTGTTAACCATCGTTGGTACGATAACTTTTTTCATCTCAACGTCGCATTTGTAATAAACACATACACTGGTATCTGGCTCCTGGTACAAACTTAAATACGATTCACTTTTAGGTACACATTTGGTATCGGCATCGAATTGCTCGATGATTTTCATTACAGTACCAGGAGTCCATTCGAGTATCTGCATTCTGTACCTTTTACATTCTGTTGTCGATGGACAGCCTAATGTTAGTATTGCTATTTTGTTACGTATCTCAAGAGCGACCATGGATTCGATGTTGTAACCTACGTCGTAACTAACAGTCACGTAGGTTTCGTTGGTTAACCGCCTCGAGAGGCAGTGGAGTTCTGTTTGTTTTCGCATTGTCGAGTAGCAGATGTAGACGTTACCTATATGAAGTTAAATAACGAATATGAACCTTCCACCCTTAGGTTTAATTTTTTATCATATATAATACTCTTACCATCCGATGACGATGTCTCAACGAACCTAACAGAATCAGTGAAGAACTGTCCGGAATGAATTTCGTTGCCTCGGTCCGTTAGCAACGTTATTTTTGCTAAATTGGATTGCAGTATCTGAACACCGACGTAACCACCAGTGGTGACCGGTACGACGCTGAATATTTGGTCCCTCTTCTTGTGATCCGGATCGCTATCCAGCCAGTTGAACCTGACCGAACGCTGAAGTGTGTTAAGGTCAATCTCGTAGATGCGTTTACAAATGTGAGTGCCGCAGTCGCGTCTGCCGCCAAGACTGAAGACTTCGAACTTGGAGTCTCTGAAGAAATGAAATTATATATTTTTTTTTATTAATAACTAAGTATATGAATTATGGTTTAATGTTGAAAATGAATAATCATATAGGATTAACACTTTTTTTGCACTACGACTTTATGAAAAAAAAACTTAATTTAATTTCAAAGTATAGCTAAAAGTATGGAAAATATGACGTACAGATCATTTCAAAATTTAATTAATTTGTAATATAATTTTTGGTGATTTCGTTTTCGTAATTTTTTCATATTGTAAAATATAGCCATATAGAATATAATTTAGCAGATGTTTATAATTTTTTTCTATAGTTTGTCTATTACCACACGTTTTTCCATAAATTAAAATACAAAAAAAAGAACTCACTTTGGCCGATACACAATGAACCCAGCCCCAGGATACGGCACATCTCGAATGCCGATTGGCAGTACAGCCTTGTTATACCCACAGGTAAGCATATCAACGACGAAGAGATCCGTAACAACGTTTTCGTTGGTCTTCGTTTTCTTAGTCATAGAGAAAACCTCAACGTCGTCCTCAAGCGAGTACAGCATCATACTGGCAGTTTTGAAATTTTTCTCGTCACCGACAAGAAATGAACAGCGTCGACGTTCAGTACCATTGGCACTTAATCGTGTAAGGATGGCACGAGCTATGTTGACATGGGATCGTTCCGGTAGGAACTTCACTGACGTTGGTTTGGTACGAGACACAACCAGGAGTGAACTGTAACGCTCAGGGTTGCTGGGTTCGTCAGAGAAATCGAACTCGACGACTCGTGAGGTTGGCTTGAAGTGGTTTTCCAGGGAATCGCTGTCGTCGGCCAAGGTTTGATGTAGAACGAGGATAGCGAGGATTTGGTGCAGGAGTCGAGGCATGGTTGATGGGTCCTTGATTTTCTATTTCTTAAGGATAAAATTTTACGTTGATTAAAATTAAAAGAACTACTTTTCTTTATTCATAAATATTTCATAAATGAAGCAATAAATATTAAATTGAAAAAGTTTTAGATTTTTTCAGACATATAATTTAATCAAAATCAACCGAAATAATTCGTTAGCATTATTGAAATATAATAGTTTTAAAACTTACCAGGATATTATGCCCTTGAGCGTGAGTACGATACTCCTTCGAATGACGTTGAGCGTCTGCGCGGGAAAACTTGTATCGGCAGGTTTTATGCGGGCGTCATATTAGGTCGATTTTTAAAATCGTTCAAATAGGACCGGTTTAACAAGTAGCTTCATTGGCAAATCCAATAATGTTCATGTTTTGCGAATTTCTCTTGTATTTTTTTCATTTCGTTAGAGAAATGTAATTGTATAACGCAACGATTCCTGATATTATTGTTTTTAAATGTTTTCAACATTCTTATGTACGTTTTAAATATTATTAAAATTTGAAATATCTGAAATCCATCTGACCAGCAGCTTTTTCTGAAATTCTAACATACATATTTCTAACAAAATTTTACAACTATGATAAAGTATCGAAGCAACAAATAAAGAATTATGTTTTCAGTAAAAAAAACATGACAATTATATCCATTCTTACACCGGAAGAGGGTAAGAGTGTTTCATTTGTTCATTCAAATATTAAGTAATAACTCTAAGAAAGGCCTCATTGGTCGTAAAATTAAAGATATAAATAAAACAATAACTATATAACACATTATATATAATAATAAAAAGTTTTAAAAAGTATTAAGCAAACTTTTATTCATCAAATTGTGACATTATTATTAACGAGTATAAAACATTTATTGGGGCTTAAATTATAAAATGACAATTAATAAAGGAAATTTTCATCATTATAACACTTATGAATATTTACAAGTTTCGCAGATTCTGAATCGTCTTTATAAGCAACGGTTGACACAATAACACAATCCTGATCCTTTCCGTGTATACCCGATTTCAACAATCCGTCGACTTTATTCATACTGTCTGTATCCGAGGTAATCAGATTTTTTTCCATGATTTGGCCAGTTTCTGTTATTCTTCTAACATATAAATGAGGATTAGAATACTCCTTATAAAGTGGGTAATTCGTGTTCACTAGTGCAAAACCACCAGCCTTAAGATTGTGTACGCCAATGGGATAAAAATCAGATTCAGTCTTCAAGTTTGCTACAAATTTGGTTTTTCCCGTCTGGTCGTACTGCGTGCAATTCAAAGTTGCCGCTTCGAAGGTGTAACCGCAGACAGTTATCGCATTGTACTCGTTGGACCATAACATCTTGACGTTGATGTTAACTAAATCGTTTTGTCTTGTAAATTTCTTTAGTTCTTTTGATTCTGTAAAATGTTAGATAAATTTATTAAAGATTTAAAAAAGTGTATTAGGCATTTTTAATATTAGTTTCAATGTAAATATAAACTGAATTAAAATGAAAAAACACTATCGAAAAATTTCGAACGGCAAATATTGTGTAAAAATCTAATCTCATATTTTGAAATATCAGGACTTACCATCATTATTAATTAATTTCACGCTACCATCCTCCAGAAAAGCTACGATTCCTTTTGACGACGAGTAAGGCGCCGCAGTGGTCAAAGCATTAATGCGAGGAATCAGAGGCAACCAGTTAACTGGTCCCTTAACCGTCTTCCCATTAGCATCAATAGTCACTTTACAGTACTTATCCTTGCACACCTTAGGACTTTTATACACAAAATCGAAGGTATCATCGTTGTACAAAATTATATCGTTGTTGAAGAAAGATTTGTCATTTTTTGCATGATTACGAACAATCTGAACCTCTGCCTGACTAGTGTGACAATCGTTCATAGAAACTATGGTAAATTTCATCCAGTGTTCTGATTGCCGATCGTTCTCTTCGTACCAGACAAGAAGTAGTTTATTGGCACTTAGCTGGTATACTTTGAGCCAATCGAATATAAATGTGTTTTCTTTTGTAGCCAGAAATGTAACGTTGCATGTTTTGTCTGCAGAAGGATCAGGTAAATGATAGCCTCCTGAAAAAATAAATCACTAATTAACGTACTAATACAATTGCGAAGAGATAATTATTTCTTCTAATAATAATACATAATTAAAAATAAATAATTATTTTTTAATTAGTACGATTGATTGTCAGAAAAAAGTGTTGAGATAGTTAAGACTAAAATTTCTTTTGAAAATTAAAATACATGGAGGTTCTATAATCTAGTCAAAATTATTTCAGTAGATCACGATTGGGAATATTTTATTAACAAACATTAACTATTTTTGTTTAAATTAGTAAACAAAATAATATAGAACTACTCGTCTATATTCTGGGTCTAAAATATCGATAAATCATAATAGTCTCTCGCAGATTACAATATAAGAGAAGTCTTTTTACTTACGGTAATTCATAAAGTTCAGGTAAACAAAACACGACCAGCTTCTGTGACCAAAAGGCATTTTTGCGCAGGTCACATATGAAAGCTGATTATCCAAATCATTTTGGCTCACTCTAACGTCAAATTCACTAGAAATCAAATATCTATTGAACTTTAATGGAGTATGAAAGCTTAAAGAAAGAGTTAGTTGAGAGAAAGATAGGATTGTAAGAGTCCAAACGATTGTTTTGTGGGTTATCATGGTGCTGCTGTATTGAGATAGGCGTTTTCTGTAAAAAAATTCACATTTACAATTTCTTTATTTATCGTCGAATTATTTTTTAGAATATAACATTATTGTAAGAGAATATTGACTTCATTTAAAAAATAAAAATTACCATTAAATATAAAATTAAAGATTTTTTATTTTCTTTTTTAAATCGATTATCAACACTTATTTACTAATACTATATTAGTAAATAAGTGTCATTTTAATTTGTGCTACATTGTACAGCTATCAGTTTTTATACCTGTTATGAACGAAATAATTGTTTTTTATTTAAATTGTGTACTTACAGCTTATATTATTAGAAGTCGAACAATACACTTGACGAACTCTGTCACTGACGAAGTTTCAATACATACTAAATTTTTAAGCTGTTTCGAAGTTCATTTTAATAGAAATATTTAGTAGATTAAGATTTATAACTTAATCGTTTAACTTGGGAAAATACTATTACGCAAATAATAAAAAAAACGTGATTAGATTAAAATGTGTGTTTGTAAGTGTGTTTATGACCTACTATTATATATTTTTATGTGTTTTCGAGCATCATTTTCAATTCCAGCATTCAATTAGTCATAATATAATTTTGCTATATTTTAAAGCAATATTTATCTTCTTAAACAAACTTAATTTGGAGTTATTTTCTTCAGCAGTTCCCATCTAACCTGCCGGTTTGTTTGTAAACATTTTTTGGATCAAACTTATATTATATAATAATTATTAATCCAGCGCAATGGCTATTTAACATTCACATTGTTTTCAAATGCAATAACAGCAAATAAATAATCTAATAAAGTTATCGAAAGAACTAAACTCTCGCAAAAAAATAAATTAAGCTCTTCTTTACTATACCGAAAATGCCATCTTATCACATGTCACATTATCTCTCTGAAACTAATAGCAATCACCACTGTACCTACTGCACCATTTCGATAAAAAGCTCCACATGCCACAACCCAAGCGCATTACCAACACCAGTTCTCCACCTAAAATCCCTGACTTACCAACCGACGTTATATACTCTCAACACAGCTATCTTATCTACGTTTACGTACAATCGCACTACACCTTCACTCCAGTAAATCCAACCACACACCTTCATTACCAATACCCACATCAGTTCCGCGAAAGTCCGCACTTCGCGCTGCTACATATCCCCTCGTACAAGCGCGCGCGGACGCGGGCCAAGGCAAATTACCATTGTCCACTGCAGTTATCGCGTGCGCGGCTTGAGGACAACACACCATAAGAGAGCAGCGTGTATATACACCCACGAGAGCGCAATGACCCGTTGCTCGCTGTTTCTCTTTCTCTTGGCAGTGGTACCGCTGGGTGTACTTGTGTTTCTATTCTGCGACGCGTCCTCCGACGGTGACAATAATATTATCAATTCAACTCACCTGCCAGTTGTCATCTGGCATGGAATGGGTGAGTGTATATGTATATAATAATGTTTATAAAAACGCATGGATGAATTTTTTTTTTTTCGGCGAAAGTTCATAATGAGGAGTGTATGAGGATTTATGTAACGACCGGTACATACGCGCTTGTCACGCTTTTATAGTCGCGTATAGGGAAATTGAAATTGACGCATATGTGTGTGTGTTTAGTTCCGGAGAAATTTTGCTGGATTTCCTTTTAATCAACTGTATATATGCTATTGTTATTATAGGGGACAATTGTTGCGCATCGAATGGTATCAGCGAACTGAAACGGTTGATCGAAGCTCACTTACCGGATATCTACGTCAAGTCCATTATGATTGGTAACAACGTCGCTGAGGTGATTGTGTGATTCATATATCTGCACGCATGCATATACATACACACGCCTTTGTTATTATATCCATTAGCTAATACTAATAAGCGGATATATGATATATTATGCGAGTTGTATAATAATTGTTGTTGATTGGGTTTGTACGCTTAATAGGACGTGGAGAACAGCTACTTCAGAAACGTGAACGTGCAGGTGAAGCAGGTTTGCGAAGAACTTGCTCAGGATGAGGATATGAAGGATGGGTACAATGCTATTGGGTTCTCACAAGGTGGACAGTTTCTGTGAGTATATATAGGCTCATTGTTTACGAGGGGCAGGCTTTGAAAAACGCATTATTTGCAAGGGATTTGAATGATAATACCTGATGAATATTCGGGATTTCGAGTTGAGAAGATATTTTGCACACCTTTCAAATTCGTTATTCAAACGTTTATGTAACGGAACTCGTTCGCGTTGATGATTGGAAACGTGTATATATATAGTCTTCAGAATTATGAAATCAGTACAAATGTAGTTATGGCTGCGTATACTTCATTATTACCGATATACATTTGAACCCCACTACATTAACCATTTCTAAGTACACCAATTTACCTTGGTTTTATTTTAAAAATCATGTACTTTAGAACCAAGCCACGTACATACATAAATATATTTCTTTCACAACTCTACGAAGGCAACCACGACGTTTCCGTATATATACATAAAAAACACGCGAGCACGCGCCTCTCACCTGGCACATATATTTTTTTTACGAACCGATAATAATAATACTAATAATACCGTTACATCGTTGATCTGAAAATATTTGCAGACGAGCAGTGGCACAACGATGTCCCATACCACCGATGAGGAACCTGATTTCATTGGGTGGTCAACATCAGGGTGTATACGGGTTGCCGAACTGCGAGGCGCTACAGAATAACTTGTGCGGCCAGTTGCGCAAAATACTGCATTACGCGGCCTATTACAAGTAAGGCGTGACGCATATATATGTACACGTGCACGCGTGCTTATGTGCACGTGTGTGTATGTATATATGTATTATGTTATGTTATGTTGAGTTAATGTGTATGTGGGTATGGTGTAATATGTGGTAGTGGTGGGGGGCGTTAAGTGGCTTGACGAGGATTATTTGGATGTTTTGGGAATTTTAGTAAGGTTTCGGTTTTTCCTTTTGAGCATAAAGAAATGAGGTTCAATGTTTTTTAGCTAAGACATTAGGAGATATTAGTTTAATAGAATCTATATTGACACGGTGCATGTTCTTCTTTCTTATATTACAAAATGTATAGGAGAAAATATATATGCTATATTCAGATAATTTGCGTAGAAACGTCCTAAGCAAAATTTAAATAAAGAAAATTAAACTAGAGAGAAAAAGCGTTCATTTACTTTTTTGAAAATTAAGGAATATTGGGTCCTTTTAAAAGTCATAAGAGGATCGAGATGCACTGATCACGGGAATCAATATATGTGCCTTTTCGATGATTTTGAGCTTAAAAATTTAGCCGAAATCGATTTATTATAGTTGAACCAAAATCAAAATTAAATAAATAGAAATTAATTAAATTTTTTCATTTTTTTCAAAATTAGATTCATCTTTAAATAAAAAAAGTCGTGAAAAACATGCACGTACAAAATTATAAAGGATTATATTTAATTTTTGCAATTTTCAGCAGTTTTAGAGCAGCGGGCGCAAATGTATTTTTTTCTGGTGGTCAAAAAAGTCATTTTACGATTTTGTTTAGACCAAGAAATCACAAAAATCGTGCATACGTTACAAAAAAAAACATATTCAATTGTACCTGATTTTTCGGTATTTTTATGTATAAGAAAAAAAACGTGTTCAAGAGGTGTCTTATAAAAATATTTAACCAGTTTTAAGGCCGCCTTAAATATAATATTTTTGTTAATTTCCTCATATCTTTGCTTTAATTTATCGACAATTCAAATAATTATTTTCTTTGCCAGGTACATCCAGAGTAATCTAGTCCAAGCCGAGTACTGGCACGATCCAATCCGAGAGAGCGAGTACCGTAAGAAGAGTATCTTTTTGGCCGACATCAACAACGAACGTTATATCAACGAGGTAAATATCTTTAAAAAAATTAATCCTCTCAACCAAAACTAAATGTTTTCCTCTCTTTAATTAAAGTCGTACAGGGAGAATCTCAAAAAACTTGATAACTTTGTAATGGTAAAGTTTGATTACGATTCGATGGTCGAGCCAACGATATCCGAATGGTTCGGCTTTTATAAAACCGGTCAAGCTGTCGAGACTGAAACGCTGCAGGAGTCGGCGTTGTACAAAGAGGTATTGTTTATTTAGTTTCAATTTATAATTGTAGTTCTGTTGAAAAAACAATTATATTCAACTGGTTTTAGTAAAAAATAAACTTTTTTTATTTAATTCTGAATATTTGTTTTCTTGATATAAATATTTGTCATTTATTTATACTACATGGCATACTTTTGATTCACATAGGATCGCTTGGGATTAAAAGAGATGGACGAAGCGGGCAAGCTGCACTTTTTATCATTGCAGAGTAACCATCTGCAATTTACCGACGACTGGTTCATCGAAAACATCATGGAAAAGTTTCTAAAGTGAAGCTCATCGATCCGCTCTCCTATTATAGATATATATATAAATCACTTCGATATTTTGATAGACTGCTCTGCAAAGACTATTTTTTTATTTTACAATTTATTTATTTAAGTTAGAGATAGAGAGACCGCGAAGATTGTTACTTTGTTATAATTGGTTACAGTTTCTTTTTGTACTGATAACGATGTATGTGAGTATTTTACCTATATGAATAAAATATGTGTGATAATGTAGGAATCGGCTTTGTCTGGAACCGAAAAGTATGGTAACTATTGTAGCGTTACCCTTTGCCCTTAGTTTTATATTGAGACTGAAGATGGTAGTGGATATCTGCAAGATTGTCAAAATTGTTAATTAAAAGATTTTGACATATAAGTGATTGTTATGAAAAATGGTTCGTTATGAAATATTGTTTTGTTATTGAATAAATGAATATAAGTTTATTATTTCGAAATTTTAATGTCTTAAAAAATAGAAGAACAAAAAAGGCTAATTAAAACATAAGAAAAAATTAATTTGTTTTTTGTCGATAATTTGTTATAATATTCATTTTTATTTTTAGATATTTTTCATTCTAATTTTTCATAAATGAATGTAAATCAATATAAAGATAAAGATAAATAATTGCGATAATCCGGTATAATTACTGCACAGTGGAGGGTATAAACAACCAAACAGAGATTTTGTCGAATCTAACATCCGGATTATAGATTAAATTTTATCTAACTTACGATCTTTTTATAGTGTGAAATTTTCAACAGAGCGTCATTAACTGATGGCGACAAACGACCATTAGAAGGCGACAAAAGTAATGCATATAGAGAGAAAGCTATTAGTGTTGAGTAAACATAATATATTACCAAGTATAGTCGGTAGCAACTAATGATTCTGATCTCTTAATATACGGCCATATTCTTATGAGTACAAATCCGTACTACATTTTCGGCTCCGATTTATGATAATTGCACTTCTAGATTTTAAAATAATTGACAGAAACTGAAAGCCAATCATTAGCACAATTTGTCTAACATTTATCCACTTTCTCCAAAAATCTTAACCAAACCAATTCCTTTTCCTTTGAATTAAAAAACTGCTCCTACAATTCAAATTAAAAATCCTAATGTATATAATAACAGCACTCAAAAACGATCCAAATGGACTAACCCTATATCTTCTCATCTCAATCGCACTTCCTCTAAACAACCACCCACTCACCGAAACCCAGCCCAACTAGGCTAGAACACCAGCCCTCGCGCGACCCCTTCTAAAAATACCCACACTTCGCACGAAACCGGATTAAAAAAAGAACCTCCTCCTTCTGCTCGTAGAGCTGTTGCTCGGGGCACGCGTGCGCGCCGCCAAGGCTCTCTCTCTCTCTCTCTCTTTCTCATATACACACAGACAAAAAAAATATAAAGAGGAAAATATAAAAAGGGCGGCCCGTCCACAGCGCCATTACGAGATTGCGTTACACGCTGCGCTCTTTGCGTTGTATATATATGTATATATGTAGCACCCCCGCGTGCTTTCGCGCATTGTTGCGCACATGCCGTGGCGCACGATGATGATATATATATACATATCAAGCCATGTATATATATTCGATGAGTGAACGAAGAAAGACGCACGTGAAGCTTTGAGATTTCCGCGGGTGGAGCGAAGAGGAGGAGGTTGTATGTATGTATAGTGGAGATATGATATGCGATCTCTGATGGGATTGTGAGGAGCGAGAGGGAGAGCGGAGGAAAATGAGGTTTACGTATATGATGCGTGGATGTATATATACATCGGAGGAGGATGAATGTGGATCCTTGGATATATATCTATATGGTATATGTATATTAGGTCTCGATATGGGTCTGGGTATAATGCTTTATGCGCGATGGCTGGAAGATATTTAATTCAACTGTAGGGCTTTGTGGGTATAGTATAGGTTTTTCGCGAGTCGCGCGGAAGATGAAATTTTGTATATTAGATTGATATGTATATGTATTACACGTGCACATTATGCAAAATTTTTATTCGTTAGAAAATGTGGATAATAGATGAAATTTCTCTATTCGTTTTATTTTTCAAACAGTTTTTTTTATTGTGTTAAGAAATGATTCTACTGGCCTTGGTGTCCAATGCTTCTGTAGTAATTTGTTTTCCTCCTTCAAAATGTAAGGATATAGAGAAACTCAAACAACAAAGTTTTTAAAAAAAGTGTTTTGTCCAGGTTATCAGTGTCTTGTTGGTAACCCACCGATAGAGGGTAGCTTTGCAATCGTGTAGCAGAAACATTACGTTCTACTATATATATATGGTCGTCAAAAGACCCGATAAGTAGGCGTTTTTATATATTAACATATTGATGGAGGAAGACAAAATTACAATGAACTTTGGATTCTGGTCCCGGGTTTAAGGAGGACAACGAGAAAACAAATAATATAATAATGGAAGAACTCTTGAAATCCAAGATCCACGAAAGAAACTGAAATTTTACTGTTTTTAGAATAAAAACATGGATTTGTAAATAAAATATTTTTTATTTAAATGTTAATATATAACAGCCATTAATTATTGGCCGGTTCAGGATCCGGACTTGACTGATTTCCATATTCAATATTAGGCCTCGTCCTTTCTGTCATGTTTGTCACGGAGAAGTCGCGAGTCTGTTCTTGATAGCGATGTAGCTGCAATTGATGCTCCGGCTATTCATGAAGGCAGCATACTTGCTACGTTTCCATTTTAAAAAAGATTGTGGTGCTAAAACGCCATGAAAGCCTTCTAGTCTGAAAAAAGAAAAGATTAATTTATTGATTTATTAAATTATTAATTTACCTTTCGATATCTTTAGACAGGCATAACGACATAGGCCTCATTCTTAGTCCCTTCTTTCTTTGCGAAGTCCCGCTTCGGCTGTGGGCTTGCCAGTTCTTCAATTTTAATCCAGGCTTCGTATTCGCACCATATACTTATTTTATGCGTTTTTATTATATTAGTGGTATTTGGCACGCGCCCTCTGTTTCATATCTTATTTTGGCGTTGAGACGTCGTGAAGCTTTCATAAACTTTTTAATTTGAAAAAGAGACAGACATTTGAAATACGAAAATTTACTGATTTATTCATATATTTCAACTAAAATATAGATAAAAAAACTTTAAGGTTGTTCGTAATATTTACCTTTTGATATCTTCAACAGTCTAAGGGCCTATGCCCGTCACAGCAGTTTACCCAAGTTGGCAATTATATGATTCTTGAGAAGCTCCTTTGTAAATTGATGTATATTGTAATGAATGAAAAGGGTTAAAACGAGATTCGCAGGTTAGAAAGTCCTGTTTCCGTGTATACGTAGCACGGTACGTCCTCAGGCTTGTTAACTGTAACTTGCCTTCGGAGCGCTTACCGCGCTCCTTGATTCTGTTGACGTCGACTGTATTTTGGAACCTTTTGTGTTAGTGCCGTTTTATTTAAATCACAAGCATCTATAATTTGTATACAGTCTCACATATATGTCCAATAAGTATAATGATTATAGAGCAGTACACAAGAGAAGGAGAAGAAGAGAGAGAGAAGTTTTGCACAGTTTAGAAAGATATGAAATATTCAGATACATATAATTGTAACTATATGTTTTGTAATTGATTGGGTTATTTTAAGTTAAAAGTGCAATATGTATAAAATTACTCAGTACGTTAAAAACAATAGTTTCATCGAATTTAAAAAGATGTTCTAAGGCGATATATGTCGATATGTTTATTAATTTTGTAAACTCTTCTTTTTTTATTAATAATTCCCCTTCTAATGTTAATAATAAAGGTATTACGTCAAGATAAACATTCAAAATCTCAATTTATCTTCTTTTCGCATTAAAAAGTTTTGTATATAATGAGTTATTTAAAAAAAAAAGAAAAGCTGCAGCTATTCTTCTACACCAAAACATCGAATTCAGCAACACAAGCCGCTCGAATCCACTCGATCATAAATTAAAAAAATACACACATTATACACACATATCCACGCACGACCACATATATATACACATTGCGAACCTGCAACTAATTCGTATAAAAGTAATACCCTCTCGACTCTCTCTCTCTCTCTTTCTCCCTCTTTTCACACATATATACACACACACACGCATACACACAGATCTAGCGAAAAAAAAGCCTGGGCGCCCGTGCATTTTTTCGCCGTATAATATGAAATTTGGAGGATAGCTTTTGTAAAGTAATACACGCGTGTATAGCACAGAGAGAGAGAGAGAGTGAGTGAGAGAAAAAAAGGGGAAAATTTTTTTTTTCCCACCGTGCACCGACGTCGTTACATATATTGTGTCTGTGGCACCGACGTGTGGTGTGTTTCGCGTCGATAAATACGTTTTTTTATCGCGGAAAAAAGCTCGGAGAATAGAAGAGAGAGACAGAGAGAGAGAGAGAAATGTATATACATACACACATACGGTTACGGACTAATGTATGCTCGACGTATATGTGTGTAGTAGGTAGTATACACACGGTCATCGTATGTGCATGCATGCGCCGCGCGTATACGCGATTGCTATTGTTTGCAGCGCAGTCTACACGCTTTCCTCTCTTTCCTTCGCCTCTGACGTTTTTAATCAGGATAGATAGGTATTAGTTCTTTTTAGCGCGGATTGCGGTATGTAGTATACATATACGTGTGTGTGTGGGTGTACAAGAACGATGTGAATATCGATAAATTGGTTGTTTTACGGATTTTAACGAGAAAATATTATATGCGGCAATGTTTTAAATCTCTCCGCGGGAATATTTGATGAGAAAAGCCGAACTGCGAGGTTATATAGCTTTGCTTTTGCAGAGGATTCCGCCGAGCGGCGAACGGCTTAAATTAATTTTCTAATGAGACGCTGACCCACTTACGTTATCCTTTTTATTACGTGAATTCGTAGAATTAAAAATGTGTGTGTGTATATGTATGTATATAATCTGGTCATTATAAAGTGCATAGGTTTAATTAAAAATTTTAATTTTATGCGCATTTTAGACAATCGCGTGTTCGTATAACTGTGCAGAAATTTGAGAAATTCATGTTTTATGTCGAATTTTGCTATTAATGATTTTGGTGGAGAATTTATCGTAAATTGTTCAGATTTCTGACGAACCAATAATTGTTTAGATTTTTTTTGCTTGTTTTTGTAAAATTTTTGACACAATCGTGTCTATATACTATTAAAACATACCATCACAATACATTTACATCCTCCCTCCATTAAACCATGCATGCATCAATGCCAGTCTACCCTCGAACTCCCAGCGGCCGAAAAGATTAGCCATGAAAAACTCATACAATACCCTCAAAGAAACAATACTTTTCTCTTCCTCTCCTCTCTCTCTCTCTCTTCTCCTCTCTTTTTTCTTTCACCTCCTCGCGCTGCACATCCAACGAGATTAAAATTTCATTACCTGCAGCCCTTCGCACTCGCGCGCGCGCGCGCGAACTGCATTACGAGATGAGATATCTTTTCCGAAAAAATTGCATGAAGACCTTAAGCGCGCGACGTCTCTTCTCCTCCCACTCTCTCTCTCTCTCTTTATTTCTTTCTTCTCTCTTTCTCTGCTCTTTTCTCCCTTTATTTCCGCGACGAGTTCCTTGCGCGAGCGAGTGAGCGCCGGGAGCTTTATTCTGCCTCATTTTTCCCTCGCTTTTCTCACGCGAGAGAGAGAGAGAGTTGTTTGACGATGTTAGTGCTTTTTCCAGGTTTTTTTAGAGAGAGAGAGAGAGAGAGAGAGAGGGAAATGAAGGAGGGAAAGGTGGAAGTGAATTGGATGATGCGGCGTGAATGCGTGACTGTTTTGTCACGAGGTTACCTAGGCTTTTTTATATGAGCAGATGCAGCAGACACGTTGGTATCTACTGTAATGGTAAGAAGAAAATTGTTGGAATTCTTTTAAATAGCTTTTTATTTAGAAAATTTGAAATTCACTATCTGTAACTGATATGTACATGGAATATTATTTTTAGTTTTATCGTAATCGTAAATCTGATAAATCATAAAAATTTTCTTATTTGTTATATATGTACCTTAGCTTGTAAATACGTCGAATAAAATTTAGGAAAATAACCAAAGATAATAATTGTTGTATCACAAATGCTTGAATTTAACAGTAGAATTTGAATATTATTCAGCACATGATAGAAGTTAAAAATTTAATAATTTTTTGATTTTTAAAAGTTTTTTTTTATATTACTATACAGATGTGGAGATTGCATGAAAGTACAAACAAGATATGCCATGTTTAACAGCTACTTTTACATGATTTGAAGGAAATTTCACGGACGAAAATTAAAAAAATAATAGACGATTACTTTACATAAACATTTACTAAAATATCCACGTATACTAAACAATATAATGAACTACGTTTTCAAGTTTACAATATCATGATATTTTATTAATCTGAAATCTCCAATCGATATTCATTCTTTTTTTATCTTTCGCGTATCATACCTGATTGCATACATTTTAAGTGTAATGGAAAACTCTTGCTAATCGGATGACACAATCGATTAAAAACACACACATGTTTATAAGAGATGTTCCAATAATAACTTTCACCATTCTCGTCGAAATCTTCCAAGCAAAATGAGTCAATTCTTGTACTTAGCCGCCGTTGCTCTGGCACTTTCTGGGTATTGTTACGCCCAAGAAGAGATTATACCAGAAAAACAACAAGTACGTATAATGAAAAAATTTCAGTGTTACATATCATGTCTTTAAAATAGATTTTGCCTATAAAAATCTTCATTACATTATCACAAATATATTCGGAAATAACAACATTATCTCGGATGTTTCAAAGATCAAAATGGTCGACACAGGACTCTGGTACATCGACCGTCGTTATATCAACGAAGTCAACTACACGGTTACCGAGCACAACGAGACCTACAGTAACGTTCACCTCTACTGGGATGTCAACGAGGATCTCCCTGAAGATGTTCTGGTAAGTACGGCGTACAGTAGGAGGATACAAAAAAGAATGTTCCATAAGATTCTCGACGTAGAGTTTTTTTTTTGATTATACATACTATAGAGAATTGAAAACAAGTGTTGGTATTAACAAAATTATTTTTATTCGCAATTGAAAATAAATTGTAAGTAAATAGCTTAACATTGTGAATTGATGAATTAATAATACGACTTATTTTTATTAATCTTATGAATATCATTAATTATAATTAGTTTATGAAAATAACCTTTTTTCGTATCGTTTACTTTAAAATACTACATTCTAAAGTGTTTAATTACTCGAGAATTTTTGATTTGGTGATGTGACACCTACGCTGCTACTCAATTCTGGGTTCCTGTTTTTCTCATTCAATTTTGAATTTTAAGAAAAAAATTCTTTGGTAGGTTTTAAGTTTAGTGAAGAAAAATTTTAAGTTAAATAATATTAAAAAATTTCACAACATAAATTCTCCTTCGTTTTAATTTGAAGTTACAAATCTAAACTCCTCGAGTAATTAAACAATTTAGAATGTAGTACTTTAACGTAAATGATATGAGCAAAAGTTTATTTTCATAAACTAATAATAATAAATGAGGTTTATAAGATTAATAAAAATTATTAATTTATCAATTCACAATGTTAAGCTGTTTACTTATAATCTATTTTCAATTGCGAACAAAAATAATTTTGTAAATACAGACACTTGTTTTCAGTTCTCTATAATATGTACAATCAAAAACACCTTATGTCAAGAAGAGTATTCAATTTGTTTTGCATAATACGCGCCGAAAAGACTGTTTCGTCCATTATGCGGCACCGACTCTCTGAAAAATCTCCGAAAAATAACAAATTTTACTCTTACAGTTGCAAAGCAACGTGTTCGCCACTGACTCGTCCTTCCAAAATCCTCGCCTACTACTCCAGGATGAAACGCCGATCTGCCAAGAAAGCGAACACCGCCAGCTTCTACCCAAGTTCCTCGTTGTCGACAAATCCTTGCTCAATGAGAAATGTATTAAGGGGGTGCGTATACTAATTGTAGAATTGTTGTCCTCGGAATAAACGAAAAATTAAACCATCCATTTTTTTTATTCAACAGGGAGTACACGAATTAGAAGACATGGGCCAGTTCAGGTTCGAGGTGTTAATACCGAATTTACCAGCGGAGAGCAAATATTACAAGGTCAATTACAGAATCGCCACGCCCAAGCGCACGATACTGAAAGCTTCGTTTTTCAGTAAGTTCGGTGGATACACCGACTGAGTGTATAGCTCTTATATTAAAGTAATCTTCATTTTTTGTAAATATATTTTATGTGCCCATAAAATAACAATATATTACAAATAAAAAGATTGTTTTGATACGAAAACCAATTGAAATAATTCATTAATATATAAACCTTTATATATGTCTGCAACGCCTCTACCATTCGTATATACACACCAACCTTTATTTTTATACCGCTCGCTTTTTCGAAAAACATCGCATGCATGTACGCGAGCGAGGAGGAGAAAAATAACACACGCTGCATATACACGCCAAGTCCCGCAGAGAGTATTGCGACAGCGCGCTTTATTCTTCTCACTCTCTCCTGAGACCTCGCAAGTGTTCTTTGACAAGTGGCGGGTCAAGAGAAAAACTTTAAGCGTTTCGTTTGCTCTCTGCGCTACAGTGTTTGATTAGCGATTTAAGCTATCGTTACAAATTGTACATGGAAATAAGGGGGTTTCGAGTACAACAGGGTGTTTGACTATTTGGTGAAGTTAATTGCACCAAATTACAGTCTACATATATAAATAATGAAAAAATAAAATCTTTTACTATTCATTCGAATTATAATCTTCAGATTCTTTTCGAATATATAAGATAAAAATGTTAATTACAAATTATTAATTATTAAAATTTAGAACAATTATTAATTATTCGATATAATACAATTAGCACTGTTGAATATAAAAGTTTAAGCGAAAGGACTAGGTCGATTGAAATAACCACATTAAGGGTAAAAAAAATGGCCTGCGCCATTACCGAGTTACCCACAACCAACGAGGCGTGTACCGATGCGAACGTAGCGAAAAATTTGGCGAAGCTCCCGCGCGCGCGATCGGTTATGGAAAAAGGAGGGTTTGCGAAACCGCGCCATTTCAAGCTCGATATCAGCACGCACTTTCTTCTCCTTCTTTTTCGCGAATCGATTTCAGAGTGCACACGTCTGCGGTTTTCGCAGCAACTTCTTTTTTTTTTAACGATAAAAGCTTATATGTATTCGATGGTATTTATGTATAAACGTAGGTGCGTAAATAGTTCTAGAGAATTGGGATACAGGTAAGACCTGCAATTGTGTAATCAATTTTTGGTGCGAGAGGATTTAATGAGTTTAGAAACTAATAATCTCTTTTTAAAAAAGAGATACGAGAAAAGTGAAGCCGATTAAAACGTGTTCTGATTGGTTGGCCTTTAAAAAGGCGCGATAATTTGAATTAAATCATAAATTTTGAAAGTTTTAAATGATAATAAATATATTTATAAATTAAAATAATATTGTCATTAAGTTTGGTTGTATTTATTATCAATATTTCACTATAACATGATTATATGTATAATAAGAACTAATGTGTATTCACTCAATGTTTTGAGTCTAAAATAACAGAAGGAAAAGGAATGAATGACATTTTTATATTGCAAGTTCTTAAGCATATGTATCTACAAAAACATTTTATTTTATTTTATACACTATAATCTATTATCTCTGTATAGAAGACTTTATTTTAGTTATTATTTATCCATAATATATATATCTATTTATAATATTTTTATTTGATATTGCCCACACGTAGCGCGCTTGAGTAAATCTAGTTATAATAAAAAGTTTGACAATTTTTATTGGTTTTGCTTAATAAACACTTTGAACAACATTAAAGGTCTTCTGTCGATTCATGACCAAGTCTTGTGTACTACACGGAAAAAATATTCCGCTTAAAAATTACTATAATTTGAGTAATCGTGGGACAAACTCACCCTTTCACGAAATTTAGTAGATTTCTATTAATTATTAAGATAATTCTATTAA